>JAHLJT010007445.1:0-21203 GCA_031308135.1 Acheta domesticus
CCGTCCCGCCCACTTCAGATGTACCGCCCGCTGGATTCATCTCGCCCACTTCGGTCCTTCTGGCCGCCCTTGTTGCTCAGCGTCACGACGAAATGCTCGGCAACAATGCTGCCTAGATGCGATGCGGATTGCATTAAAGTAAATTTTGTAAAACACCCGTGAAACTAATAAAACCGCCAACCGTAAATCCCCAGTGTCTGAAATACATTGGTGCAAATTTTACGAGTGGTTCAAACGTTTTTTTGTGGAAAATAAACGCGCACATGCATTTACCTTCGTATATTACATTACCTCCAGCCCCATTTATTCCTTTGCATCGTCCCCGCCGACGTATGCTTGTTATGGAGGTGAAGGTAAGAGATGTAGAGAGTTACTCCCACACGGCCGAATTGGGGGATAAGAACGCGAAGGGAAGGGGAGATCGCGCGCGGTTCTTGACCCACTGTACCTTAGGCATTTGTCTGAAGTGATTAGGACTGTCATCCTACGAACTTCACTTCAGTAGGCGCGACAAAATCACTGATGCGTAACACATCAAGCAAATCAAGCGTTGGCTTAAGTTTCGCTGATGCTTGATGAGAAATATGTGACGTATCGTGACGATTACCTGTTTTGGTCATGCAAGGGGTGAGGTAGCGTTGTAGTAATCGGGATTCGAAGCCCGAAAGTCTTGGGTTCGAATTTCGTACAAGACAAGAGTGTGTTTTTGGCATGGATGTGGCATGGTGGTTTGTGTACATGGGTTGTGGCAAACGTAGGCTTCCCGTGCCACCACGTATCACATCTGAACAACTCCAACGATAATTATTAATGTCGTTCATCATCACTCACCTCCCTGATCAATCCATCAAGAGGGAGACAATTGAAGATTTTTGTGATTACCTACTCAGGGAAAGAGAGGGCATTACTGTTAAGTCGTCTCTCTTAAACTATTTTTTCTCTCAACCCTCTGAGTACAGAATTCTTCAGTACCATCACGAATCTGTTACTCACTTCACACTCACCTCAGGCAGTCATGTAACACATGTTTTCTTCTTAACTTCTTCATATTTCTGTCTCGTCTCTCTGTCATTTACACTCCATTAAGTCTCTTGATTCATTGACTGCGGTACTGAATCAGCCAGTGCGTCTTTCATCTCCCTACCTACATTCTCTCTACTTAAATGTGGGTGGTCCCATACTTTCATACATCTCTTCCGGTATCCGTCGCACGTGAGCATATGAATTTAGTACGTTTGTCTCTGCGGTGTCAACACTGTTTTCATCTACTTCTACCCAATTATGCACCTCATTTTCAGAATCTTATGAAGTCATTATACACCGTATAAGTGCTGGAACATTCGTTTTTCCTTGAAATTAACTGATCGTAATTCTTTCTTTATCTGAATGCTGATGTCTTTTAAAAGTTCCACTGAATATAATTGACCCTGTGCAATTCTTTACAATAATTCCTCATTTATTTGACAACATGAATGACCATAAGAGTTAATAAGGCAGGTCCCTGAAGGAGTAGTGAATATCTGCCAGTAAATATTTGACATACATAATCTCAATATAACTACTGTTTAGAGACAGATATGTGAAAGGTGTATCCCAATTTAAAGTGAATTGAAAAAGGTAAATTATTTGTACTTTCTTTAATTGCATCATTACATAGAAGAATCTCAAGAACTTTTATTCTGATATACTGCGATCTCTTGAAATTGCACTCTTGATTTTTTCCTATTTCACACATTCAAGATAATTTGCAAGTAAAAATAATAAAAAATTGAATGCTAAATGAAATAATTACATTTTATACGCAGTAATATTATGTATCAAGTTGTTTCAAAACTCTTTCCTAGTAACGAATTTCAAATTTATCGAACTCTGATCTAATAATTGCCTATGTAGAGTATAATTTCTTCATAGGCTATGTAACAATTGTTTAATGAAAAATTGAAAAAGCGTGGAGAAACTTTCATTGTTAATTTACTGGGCGTTCATAGACATGTATTCTAGACGTAGAAGAAAATAATTTTTCATTTAAATTGTCGACATCTCCACATCGAGAACTGTCATATTTATCAGTTTTTAATTTATTATGGAAATAACAAAATGACAGAGAAAACAGGTCATTGTGGAATATAAGAGTAAGAAAGAGAACTGTTTCTTGGCAAGAAATCCACTGCAATGACTGCGTTGGAAGGAAAAGTAGTTGTCCTTAAGCCTTAAGATACATGGCTACCTTCTGGAACATAGAGATCGGACTAGCCTCTGGAAATGAAGATCATGCCAGCGAGCTGTCTCGTAAAATTCGTACTGGACGATATATTTGTTTTGGAAAAAATAAATAATTGAAGAGCTTGACCTTAAAATATTATAACCCTCAAAATTGTAGTTTTATAATACTGCGATTTTTTGCTCTGGTCGTCTGCTATTCGATATTGTCTACGTCTGCTGTTCGTCACGCAGAACGATATTGAAATAATTCAATTTATGGCTAATTGGTGCTTCCCTGATTTTTGTAATTTTTATGCAAAACTACTCCAACTTCTTAAATCAAAATGTTCAGTATCCCATCAGCGTGAGTTATGAGTTACATCCATACCTTTCGTTTAAGAAATATTGGCATTGACTAATAATTATGTTTTCACCCTTTATCATTTTTAATACAATTTGATTCTCCCACAATTCGGCCGTACACCTATAATAGAAAAAATGTATGCGACCGTAAGTATTTGGTTGCATTGTTACTTATGATTGAGATTTATAGATTTGAACGTAAGAAAATCCATTGCAATAATTCCATAATTGCATTAATATTATTTTCATACATCACGTCTCTATATTTGGATATTCGAGAATCATCCAATGTATTTTTAAACGAAAGTGTCTTTCCGATTATCTGAGCTGTTACACTTGAAAATGAAAACCAAACGGAGTCGATCATGAGTGAAATTGTTGTAATGTCAAACATTCTCTCTATGCCAGTGGTTGCCAACTCAATGCTCTGTAACGTCACAGAAATCTGCTCTCTTGCTCCGACCCGACCGACCGAGCAAAGGAATAGGCCGTCGCGGCGGCAAGCGCACAGTGTTGCAAAGACGGTACGGAAGTGGGAGAAAAGGTTCACTTGGAAAATCGATAATTATGATTTTTAACTGGCAATTGTCATTTAGAATGTTTATTATTTAATAACAATATTTAGGATTATATAATAGAAAATACATTATTACATAACTCAAACATTATCCGACTCTTTCTCATAGACGGTACTGTAATTCAACTTCCATTCTTCTATTAAATAACATTTTTAGAAAAGACATTTTCACATTTTAGGACAATAATATTTTATACAATAGTATATAATATAACTAATTAGTTCGTTCTGAAACAATAATTAATGTTAACAAATATGTAACAAGTAGGTACCCGGTAGGGGTCACGTAAGAGAATTTTGTCCCCAGGCTTGATTATTATTGATGTACAGTTTTGTTTGAGAATGTTGTAAATCGTCGTGATTTTCAGTATCTTTTCCATAATCTTCAATCTGCAAATTTCTTTACTTATTCCATAATTGCAAGCTATGTCAATTCTCAGAATTTATTTTAATCTCACAGATTTCTCTGGGTCGTAAAGTAACGTATGCTGGTAATCTGTAGGTTGGGTTTTATAACATACTACAGTAGTTCTTTTCGAACACACTAAACACTTCGCCATTGTTCCAATATCTACGAAAGGATACCTTTCTTCCCTAACAGAAAAAAATTGACGTATGTAAATGGTTTCCCTCTCATGTTGCCAGAAACACCGACAATGTCCCACTGCTAAGGTTCGGTACCGTCCGCCCCTCCTTCCCTCCCCCATTCGCTCGCACCGCTTCTCCGAGTGCCTTATCTGGAGGGGAAAACAGTGCTCCGACGTCATTCCTTGCTCCATTGACAATCATTGCTCTATAGCCTTCACCTTAATAAAGTTTTTTACATCCGAAATATGTGTTGAAATTAATGTTGGATTGAAATACTTTTCGGAGGGCATTGATTCCAAAGAAAGAAGAAAAATATTCAAATTAACTCAGGAATATGCGTAATAAAAAAATTACAGATTTGAAATAGAATCTGCCTCTCATCGTGCAGAGAAATTGCAAAGCTTCCTAAGGGTGCTTGTAATAACGTACTTCTTAAGACTTGAATATTCTCGTTCACTATACTCCCAAATTTTCGAATAAAACTGACGCTCCGACAATGCACAACGGAGGACTTACATCTGGCGATGCGACTTGTCATTTTACAATATATTAAACAACGTTGTCGTAGCTTCAAAAGAAGGTCTTGTGACATCAGCGGAATGATGATGAGCGTTATCCTAAAGGAATAGAGGTTAGGCTCGAACTTACACAAATAGCGATACCACCAGGCACAGAAATCCATGGACATACCGTTAGGCTGCCGGAAAGTACCGGTGGTTCATGATGAAGACCAACAGTGCTCGGCTATTGTTCTACACTGTAACTCCACCTGAACGTGTGACTACTGCACGTTCGTTTGGCTCTACACACGTTGTCAGCACCACGTATGCGTCAATTGTCGCCACTAGGACAAATGCGGGGTCTCGTATCACTTCTTATTACCTATTGCCACTCTGCGTGACGCGTTAACGGCCAGTGCGCTCCCAATTAGGTCTTCGGCATTGATTTTATCGATTGGGGTAGTCGTCGTCCGCGTAGCGGTATGCATGAATGTTGTCCTGCGTCGTGCTCACGTCTTACACAGGTACTGCGCTCGTCAATTTGGAGTTGGTCCACTTCGCGGATATACGATAGTATATACAAACGTTTCTCCTACTTTCGTAGCAAATTTCAATAATTTTAACTAGTAATCAATTTTAGAGGAAATCGACTGAATGGGTTTGGTGCTAGCGTTCATCAAAGACAGACGGGCAGAAGGAAGTTTTGGCCGGATAATCAATTTTCGGTATGAAGGTTCCACAGAACATGAATTCTGGCTACACAACGGGAGAAAGGAAGTAATTTACTATACGTAGGAATACGATTTATCCTATTTTTTTTGCTACGGGCCCGGCAATATACGTTTTTCTGTCTAAAATCCGTTTTCCGGTGCACGATTACACTTCTTTCTCTTCTTACGAAGTAAGGGCGAGAAAGTACAAAGCGTAATTTTTCTTGAAGAATTTTATGGAGGTGGATGACGGTTCCAACTCTAACTAGTGGTGCGACCTCGACAAGAAAACATCGATGTTGCCAAACATCGATGTTCAAAATTAAAACATTGTTAATAACACATGGACCAAAATCTTTTAATGTTTTTAAATATATCGATGGTTTAAGCTGATTTAGTAACTTCTAACACTAAATTCGTTCGCAACAAAAATTTAATTTGACAGTGGCTGTGGACATTAATTTATTATTAAAATTTAACTGAAAACAGTTTAAAAAAAGCCTCCCCGGATGCGAAATGCGAGGAAAGACGTAGGAAATATCACGGCACCAGCACCATCTCGGGCGAGGATAGTCCCCTCGATGGAGGTAGTACCAACAGCGATCGTGAGGTTTCAACGCATGAACAGTCCCAGTGGTACCATAAGTTATTATCTCTTATTTTAACTTTTACAAAATAGTGATCGACACACGGATGTTTTCAATATCGATATTTTTATAAAAACATCGATGTTACGAAAACATCGACATCGATATCGCATCCCTATTCCCGGTCAGTAACACTGCAGTGGCATCGATTGATGCCCTGAGCCACCTCAACCTGTACACAATCAGATGAAACAGCTTTCTTTATCTGGTAATTTCGTATCTTGTCTCGTAAATTAACCTTTAATTAAATCACTCAAGCATTTGTATATTTTTGGACATTAAAATGTCTGTCTCCTTTATAATTTCTTTTGATGAATTCTATTTGCAATTTATTTCTACGAAAATATTAGGCAAATGATTTAATAATAATATTTACATGAGTGGAAATGTTAGTTAACTGTAGCATTCTTATTTAAACAAATCGGTACATTATATCTAGCAGTTTAAGGTGCTGTAGTCTTCTTGTTTCATCACTATTGTCTAATAGATTAATAGCGAGATGATTTGGGTGATTTTCCAGTCTTGGATGGTATTTCTGGCTCGCGAACGTTATTTCTTCTTTAATGGTCTTGATTTGAAGGTCGTTGTGGAGTACTTCATTGCTGACGTACCAGGGCGCGTTTGTTTCTGATCGAAGATATTTTCACTGGAATCGCTGAAGAATTTCGAAGACACTGGCTGAGCCCCAAAGTTGAATACCGTAGGTCCAAATGGGATGTAGAATACTTTTATATATACGTATTTGGTTTGACAATGATAGTTGGGAGTCTTTACCGATTAGCCATTGATAGTTTTTGGTTTTTAATTCTAGTTCTTTTCTTTTTTCTATGGACGTTCTTTATAAATTGGCAGTGGACATTAATATATGTGGTAGTATATGTATGTGTAGTATATATATATATATATATATACTATATATATATATATATATGTATATGTGTCTATATGTAGTATATGTATGTGTAGTATATATATATATGGTATATATGTAGTATATTTATATGTCTATTTATGTGTAGTGTATGGCGCGTCTATGTGTTACGGTAAATGAGTGTGTTAAAATAAAGTGTGTGCGTGCGGCAGGCGCGTGGCTTGCGGAAATAGCGAGTGCAGTTCGAACGTGGCGGCGGAGGAGCGGCGGTGTTGCGACGCTTTTAGCGCGCATTTCTAAGCGGCCGTGGACGCGCGCCTTCCGCCGCGCGCCCCCGCCGCGCGGGCCCACAACCGCCGCCGCGCCGCCGCCGCCGCCGGCGGAAGAATGGCGCCATGTGCCGCACAGCGAGTGCGACGCAGGCCAAGGCCGGCGTCAGAAAATAGCAGTTATAATGCGATTTTTATAACTTTCCCCTCAAGGCCCGCCTTCTCGGTGGAATTCATCACCGTATTTCGCGTCTTTCTCAGTCGTGCCGCTAGATATCGCATGATCGCGACCATATCAAGCAGTGTTTGCGAGCCTACGACATCTAGCGGCACGACTGAGAAAGAGCACTAAAATACTATTTGATAAATATACAGTAATAATAACATAAAACACAAAATTTATAAAGTGAACAATTTACAGTTGATGTGCAGGGTCTAAAGTAGACATGCACCCAATTTGCACTTGGTGTCACTATTGACTCAGGAAATTCGTGCGGGCATCGGGTGGTTATGAGAAAATTCGAAAGAATTTGGGGATGAACCCATTTAGGAGTGGGGGTAACCAATTAGAATGCGGAATTCGAAAGATAGCGCGTAAATTTAAAGAGCAACACGGCAAGAACATGCCGGTCGTATACTTTTCAAGTAATATTGGTCTTTTGTATTATTTGCAAATGTTTTGTTCTCGGTATATGACAGGGCGAAATATGAACCTCAACGAATTTCATATTAGCTGTCGACACCGCGGGCCCTAATTGCTTGTAGGGGATTATATGTAATTCCCTTTGCTACGATGTAATCACCAATTCTAGTTTGTGCTAAAGACAAAATTTTGATAGAAATGAATTGATTTTGTTTGATGATACAAGTAAAAAAAAAAAAAAAAAAAACAATACACTATTTTAATAACTATGATTAATTGAATAAGACGGTTCTCTCAAAGCAAAAACATATTATTCTTTAAAAAATATCATGATTATTTTCTGTTCTAATTTCTGACAAGAGAGTAGAGTCGTGTACGAGATCGTATAAAAATATAATGCCCTTTGCATTCTATTTAACCAATACCCATGATTATCTTATGATTGTCCGTAACATATCGTCACAAAAGTTGGCTCGTTGATCTCTTTTATTCAGTTTCATAATGGGGCAAAATGGTCACAAATGTGCTATTAAACGTTACCCTTCTTGGAAATGCCACATATTCTATTTTATGTCAGTCTTGATGTGAGATATTGCTCTCATGATTTGTTCATTTTTCTATGATTTGGAGATTACAACATTCCTTGTGAACAATCAATTATTAAATTGCAATTTTGTGTTAGATAGAATTAAATATATTTTTTTCTTATACATAAGCATATATTTTAAAGCTATTGCACAGAGTCACAATGAGCATGTTATTTTCTTTAAAAAAATTAGAAAAATGAAAATACATACAGTGGTGGATATACAGTAGTGCACAGAAGTTAAACAGTGAATTATGACCCTGGTAACTTGAAATACTAGACATAATCCATTTAAACAAATGGGCATTTAATTTTGAAGCATGGATCATTATTAGACGCCCAGGCATTCAATCTACGCGCCGTGTCGAGCTACATTCAGACTTCTCCCCTCCCCGCCAAGTTTCCTACTCCCCACTTACTTGCACTTTCGGCGCTGCCACGGGCAGACGACCGGCTCCCAAGTGCAGAATGCCCGCGGGAGCAGGCGTTGTGCAGGTCTGGTTCTAAAGTATGACATCGCTGAAGTCGTTTGGTGGTGTCACTATTGTCTAGTAAATTGTTGGCTAGAATATTGGGATGGTTATGTAGTCGTTGTAAGTATTTTGCGTTGGTATTTCTGATTTTTTCTTTATTGGTGGGATTTGTAAGTCTTAGACAGTAATATGGATAATTCTATTAATCAATTCCTCTGTCACGTATTAACATTTCCACACTTTATTGCCTTCATGCCGCCCTCCTGTGTGTCTTTTTGACACCTATGCCTTGGTCCTCTTCAATTCATCATTTCGATATCTTGGAGCTCTCTTGGACAAAAGACTAACCCGAAGTCAAAAGAGGCGATTTGTCGATTCTCATACCCATTAGAAACCAGTGCTCATTCAAGTTTTCGAATCTATGAAACTATTCTACGATCTCTCAACACTTTTATTTATCGTTTCCAAGGTAGGGTTTTATAAATGGCAAATTTTTCTAAAACAAAATACTTCAACACCAATAAATGCTCTGAAGTTCATCAATAACAACTCTTTAAAGCAAATATGTCAAAGTCGCGGGCAAGGTAAAGTCTATCTTATTTAGCTAGTGGTACTAAAAGAGCACGTACTTTTCCTCCCGTATTTTCACGCAAAATTACCCGATAATTACTCAAATTTTCGAAAAATTGTACAGACCTTATTTCAAAATCTATCTTTAAAGAACAGATTTCATTGAGGGAAAAAAGTCTTTAGTATTTTAGTACTAGAAAGACGCCGAAAAAATTTGAAACTTTTGCAATTTTCACAAATTAGAGTTTCAACGAACATGAGACCTGCGGCATTCTGTTAAACGTCCTTCACAATATACAACCGCAAAATTTATAAAAAGTTATGGATCCATTTTTTGAAAATTTGGAAAATGTCCTAAGTGCTACATCTCAAGTAACACCTAAAATTAAAATATTTGTTTCAAATTAAAGGGGCCGCGACATCAGCTAGATCGATTGGGGAATATCAGTTTTGGAGAAAATCGGCTGAACGGTTCAGCTGCTTGTGTAGTTTACAGACGGACTGAAGGACAAACATACGGGCAGACGTTTTGCCGTCATTCGATTTTTTGGAATCAAGGACCCACAAAACATGGATTCACCACGTGATAAAGCTTTTCTTTCTAAATTTCGCCACTGGATTATCCATATTTTCATTATCAGGGTCATATAATAAGTGTTTTCCGCTGAAAATTCGCCGTTTTTCGCGTAGCATTATGTAACTTTCTCACTACTCCGTAGGGAGAAAGTAAAAGATAAGGGTTGTACACAATTTCTGAGATATGACAAACTTTTGGAGAAATTAGTTGACAGTCATTACTACCAATTTAGTAATCTTAATTAATATTTCCTCTAGGAAAGCAAAGCAAATAGTCCATACAAATGTAAAAATTCGTCAAGTCAGATTTCAAACTGTCAATTAAGAATGAAATTAAACCTTTTAATTGAAATTGTCTTGATTTTATAATCATGTTTACTTAAAGAGTGCAAAAATGCAACTTTCTGTGTCCAGGTTTAGGTGGTTTAACATTCGTGTCTGTTAAAAGATCTGTCCGTCTGTAGGCGAGCGTTGTTAACTTACAGAGACTCTTTTATTTATTTCACATTCTTGCTATAAACAACAAATAACTGAATGATTTAATAAAACGAAATCAAGGAAAAAAATCGTCATTCAAACCGTATTCCTGTCACTTGGCGAAAAACATTTATACAGGGCGAAATTTAAAAGAAAATAAACATGAATAGCAATAAATAGTTAATAATGTAATCATAATTAAAATGGTTGTTTGGCACAACAAATCTGCGAACATATTTCCGCCTGAAGCCACTATTCCCCGCGTCACGCCGCTTCAGCTTACGCGTGTACACCCTTTGTGGATTAGGAAGGAAATGAGAGCGGAGTCACGGAAATGGCCCGAGCTCGCAGGAGCGCCGGGCTTCTCAGCCGGGAAAGTAACTCGTGCAGAGGCGGTTTGACATGCCTTCTCTCACGCAAGACTTATCCTTTGTACCCATTTATTATCGTATTACAACACTATGTCCCACATTCAGCCTGTAACCTTCAACATTTTTCCAGCAGCGCAGTGGATTATGTATTGGTTACAGATATCCATTCTAGCCCTCTCTTAAAAAGATAGAAACGAAACAACAATGGCTAGCTAATCAATAACAATAAATTTTATTCATTACATTATCTTTTTCTTATTCTAAATAATAACAACACCCATCTTCAAACAAAATAAAAATTATTTAAGTGTTCAAGGCAAATACTAAATAGACAATACAGTGATACTGCGATATAACAGGAGAACTCTTGATGCTAGCGCTCTAAGTGGCCCAACCTTTTTTTTTATAATTTATTTACTTATTGTTGAAATTTACATAGTTCAGTAATTAATTACTTTTTCATATGCATTTTGTTGGCTTAAAACTATTCTTATTCTAACTTATTTACTAAACTAACTACTAATTGATGTAGGGAACTCATGGAGCACCTACTATTTTAGCTACTGTGTGGAGAAAATATTTAAAAATGCTTCTAGTGGGAATCTGTTTTTGATACGGGTTGGGAAATAATTGACAGATGCTAGGTTATAGTGGGCGGCTTGGGGTATTGAGTTTTAATTTGAAAAGAAATTATTAGAGAGGTGGGCTATGTGATGGGTAATAGGTGGTAGATTCAATTCTTTGTGGAGTTGTCTATTTGATATGAACCAGGGGAGCATTTGTTGCTATTCGGAGGAATTTGTTTTGCATAACTTGAATTCTATTATGTTTGTTGGTGAGGAGCATTTATTCCATATTGGGTACGCATATAGCATGAGCGGTCTAATTATTGTTTTATATAAGGCTATTGCATTGCTTAATGATAGTTTACTTTTATTATTGAGTAAGGGCTTTAGTTGGATTAACTTTATTTTAGTGAGTTTTATCTTTTCGGTTATGTGGGATTTCCAATTTAGTCTGGTGTCGAAATTTAGTCCAAGGTATTTGATAGTTTCGTTTTGTGGTATCCATGGGATTGTGTTATTATTTATATGGAGTGGGGCGGGGGTGGAGAATGGCCTGAGTGAGAAGATTTTTGTTGCTGATTTGGTCGGGTTAAGCTTTATTTTCCATTTAATGGACCAGTCTTCTATTTATTTAAGTGTTGTTGGATTTTGTTCTGATGAGGTTGGTTGAGTAGCTGGACTTGTAAATTACTGTATCATCTGCGAATTGCGCTGTGTGTGTGTCTGATGTAGTAGGTATGTCTGCTGTATAAAGGTTGAAAAGAGTAGGCGATAAGGGTGATCCTTGAGGCAGTCCTGCTATTATTTTACGCGGATTTGAGATATGGTTTTCAACCATTACCGTGAAAGTTCTGTCTGTGATGAAGTTTTTTATGACTTTTATTAGATAGTTGGGTGTCCCTATTGAATTGGAGTTTGTATATCATCCTGGGTGCCATACTCTGTCAAATGCTTTGGATATGTCAATGAATGTGGCTATTGTGTGTTTTTTTCTCTTGGAAAGCTGTGTGAATGTGTTCGGAAAGCCTAAGCAACTGATGTGAAGTAGATACTTTGTTGGTGAATCCAAATTGGTGCATAGGTATTGATTTGGTTTTACTCAGATGGGCATTTAATCTTTTGAGTATTAGTTTTTCAAGAATTTTTGAAAATGATGGAAGAAGGCTAATTGGTCTATAGTTTTCGACAATACTTTGATTTTTGTTTGGCTTTGCTATGGGAATTATATTGGAATTTTTCCAGATTATTATTGGGTAGTAACTTGTTCTGAGTATAGAATTATATATGTTGTTTAGGTAGGCTATCGTGTGAGTCGGTAAATTTTTTAGTATTATGTTGCTTATTTTTATCGTGTCCTGGTGCTTTTTTTTAATGGGAGTTTGTTTATTAAGTTTTTAACTTCAGTGGGGGAAATGAACTTAATTTTGTGTGGAACATTGTAGCTTGGGGTTGTTGCTAGATTTATGATATTATTATGATCTGGATTGTGGTGGGGTATTGTTTGGAGTGAAGGTTTGCTCGAAATGATAAGCCAGTGCTTCTGCTTTTTCGAATGGTGCGAACGTTTTTCCTGATTGAGTGCTCAATGGTGGGATGTGCGTTTTCTTTTTAAAATCTTTTTAGTAAACTGCCAAAGTGTATTATTATTTGTATGGAGGGATTGGATTAGATTGTTATATTTTGAATTATTGTAGTCAGTTATTGCTTTTTTAGTTATTACATTTAGCAAATTAAATTCTTTTTTAATTGTGGTGTTCTGGTGATACACCATAGTCGTCTTGTTTTATTTTTGGTGTTTATTATGTCCAAAATGGATTTAGGCAATTTGTCGTTTGTGGGTTTATTACTGTTAAGAGATCTGTCCTTGTTTAGTGACTGAATTGTATTAATAATCATATTATTTAGTTGTGCTATTGCTTGTTCTATTTCTATGGATGTTTTTAAGTTTTTAAATTGGGGAGTTTGATTATTTATAATATTTTTAAATTTATACCAGTTGATGTTTTGTGTGTGAAAGGCATAGTTGGGGATGTGCGGGGGGGAGGTTTGGTGTGTTGAAATTACGACTGGTAAGTGATCTGAATCTAGTTCGAAATGAGGAACTGAGTGAAAATTTATTTGTGTGTTAGTTATTGCTATATCTAGGATATCGGGATGCTTGTTTGGGTCTAGTGGATAGTGAGTTAGTTCTGGTGGTGTTATTAATTGAATTTTTAGATCGTTTATGGTTTTTAGCAGCATTAGACCTGCCGTATTGGAGGTTCTACATCCCCAGTTTGTATTTTTAGCGTTAAGATCACCGATAAGTAGTATAGGGGTGTTTTGTTGAAGTAATGCTATTATATTTGTATGATTTATTTTAATTTTGGGAGGTTTGTATGCTGCTATAACTTTGATTAGCCTGTTGTTTAGTGGGACTTTGATTGATACTGTTTCTAGTCCGGGAGTATATGGAAGATTGGTTTGTATGTACGGATAGATTTTTGAATTAGTATTAATACGCCACCGCCGTTTTGGTTTTGTCTGTCATTTCTGATTACATTGTATCCCGGAATTCTGAAAGAGATACTTGGCTTTAAGTGAGTTTCAGTTATGCAAGCTATATTTATTGCTTTGTCATTTAGAAAGTGTGTTAATTCTGTTTTTTTGTTATTAATGCCATTGGCATTCCAGTTTAATAGTTTTATTTTTTCTTTATGGCGTTGTCCTGCCATTATTATTGGTAAAAAATGATGAAAGTGAGTTTTGTACATTATTAATTATTGTTGGGATGATGGTGTTAATAAGATTTATTATATAGGAAGAGATAGAATTTATTAATGTGTGTATGAACGTATTAGTGTTATTATTAGCTTGCATATTGTGTTGTGATGTGTTTTGATAGGGCTGGTTACGTACGGTATGTCTTGGTGGCGAGATTGGAGTGAAAGTGAAATGTGGGATATTGTTAGTTGTGGGGAGGTTAGGGAAGTTTTGTGAAGATAGCCTTGGTGGCGGGTTATTTCTACTACTAGTTTTTGAGTTATTTATTTCTCCTCTTTTGGATATGGGTTCCACGATTTTTTGGTAATAAGCGCATTCTTCTGTTCTAAGGTCAGCTCTATGAGTCCCCGTACACAGTTTACAAATGGGAGGGAGATTTTTCTGTGGGCACTTTGCAGAATAATGATCTCCGGAACAATAAATACAAGCTATTGCGTGGTTACAATTGTTTTTTGTGTGTCCAAAGTCTAAACATCGTAAGCACTGAATTGGTCCCTTAGGTCTTCTTCTTTTTTCAGGTTTTACACTTAAGTTACAGATCTGTTTAATTTGAAGGATTAAGTCTATGTTTTCGTGACCGTCAAATTCTGCTGCTACAACCGGTATTGGAATATTGTTTTTGTGAAGCCTGTTACGCTGATTAGGGATGTGCACTTTGTTTTGAGGTCTTCGTAAATTTCTTGCAATGTTATAGAAGGATGAAGATTTTTGAAAATTACTGAAAACTTTTTATTGGCTGGATCTTTGTAGGTGTGAAACTGTCTTTTTGTATTTATTAAATGCTTTATGGCGTTTCTAAAGTCTGCTATTGTTTTAAACATTAGTTTTGCTCGGCTATTGTTGTAGTCTGTTGTGAATTGATTTGTTATTTGCATTTTAATTTCTCTGTAAACTCAGTTATGTTTGACACATTGTTTACATAGATGGGTGGAATTCTAATGTTTTCATTTTTCTGTGGTGCACTTTCATTTACGTAACTGAATCTTTTTTCATTTTCGGTTAGTTTTTCTAGGGGAGCGAATCTGTTACTCACTGGCACTGAATATGGGTCTTGTTCGCTGCTAGTGGATTTTTTATTTGGTTGGGAGCTCGAATCCGAATCACTGTCATTGTGACCTCTTTTTCCGTTGATAGGGTTGCTCACTAGTTCACTTTGGCTGGGAGACACATTCACTGCGCCATTGCACGGCGGTTGGTTACTGACCTGATGGAGGCCACCCGTGGCCAAGTCAAGGTATGATGCATCTGTGTCACCTATAATTCCTTCATGGGACAGCAGATTGAGATGACCGTTGTGATGTTGTAGTCCCATGCTATCGATGCCGGGGAGCTGAGTTTCGTTCTGATGAATGGAGTTTGTCTCCATGGCGCTCTCTGGGTTATAGAGTAACGTCATTGATTGCGCTACGGCTTGGCCGAGGCCAAGGCCTGCCGAGGAGGCTTCACTGTTTATGTTTTCAATAATGGCACTTGATGAAAATGAAATATGAATGAATCACTGCACAAAAACACAGTACTAAATGATTTGCACTAGACTTCTACTAAACACTGTTGGACTGAGTAGACCGTGATAATGGCACGGCCTCTCCGGAGCTCACGAAAGCGACTGCTGATACCGAAGTGCTCGGCTCGGCGGTCGGAACGAGAATGTGGCCCAACCTGACACAATCATTGTAATATCAAGTACGAGGTGTGTAGACACTATGGAGAAGAATCAAGATCAACTAGAAGATTATGGAGATAATGGCATTCAATATTCTGGTGATCTTAGGGTTCGAAATTTTCGTGGCAGATTTTCGACAATAGCTACATCACTCTATCCAATTTCATCACTAGAGGAGAATTCTCATGGCCAGATGCTCAGGACGCCGGTTTTCTGTGGTTTCTCTTATAAATACCAGGCAAAGCATACAATAGCTTAACAGCCGGGACAAGGGTCACGTGCAATCTTTCCTTCCTCATCGTGTTCTCTCCTGTCCTCTTACAGAGACACCCACACACTTACATGCTCAAGACTACCATACTGGACTTTAAATCTCGTTCCGGCCGGGGCGATGGCCTGCTGGGTTCATTTGACAAACCCTCATGCGGGCCGACGCCACCTATAGGTCGGCATCGGATATCACCATCCAGCGGGGGAGAAATCCCGCCTCCTCCAGCCATGCTGTTTTATGATGCTGATTATGCAGGGACTCATTAATGATGATGACTAGGGCCCGGATAATTATGTAATTACATATTTCAGTACGTTAACTCTATAAAGTCAAAACCATGACATATTTACGTTTCATGACGATTAGTGCCTAAAACCGACGACTTTTTAGTACATATATTTACATATTTTACCCGAAAGTACTTATATTTACATATTTTACACAAAAGTACATATTTTTATATATTTCTTAATATTTTCATTTTTCTGCATTCTTTTTGTATAATTCTTCATTGATCCTACATATTTTTGATAAGGAATAACCAAGACAAACAATTCAGCATTGTCAAACAATTTTTCTGCAGCCTCCTCTCTAAAATAGCGCTATTGTATTGCGTAAAAATGTTGATATTGCAGCACGCAGAATCCTACAAAAGGGCAAGGCCTTGTCGCACTCCAAAGCTTCCGGTGTGTACATTACAGCGCAAGTAAAGCAGAGAACAAAAGACTACTCAGAAAGGAATTTTGTGTATGAAAATGTAACGTCTAGCAAGCGATAACTTGCGCCCATAAGGTATTTTTCAGAGGTCTCCCTTGACCTTAATACCCTTCCCCAAAAATTACACGCACCAACGCAACTCAGAAAGCGCCATTGACAGTTTTCTTTCCCCGTTTGTTGCATTGGAGCCTAAACCCTAGTTTGTAAAGTATCTCCGTGAGGTGCAAATCTTCAGTAAAATCATGATGTGGCACTGCTGCTTTTGAATCAGAAAACGACAGAAAATAATTCAGGCGATTGGCTTAAACCTTGTGGTAA
Source organism: Acheta domesticus (assembly GCA_031308135.1). Lineage (NCBI taxonomy): Eukaryota > Metazoa > Arthropoda > Insecta > Orthoptera > Gryllidae > Acheta > Acheta domesticus. The sequence goes on from JAHLJT010007445.1 coordinate 16,722, forward strand.
CGCAGACTGAGAATTTACGACAGGCAAAGTTTGGTTCATCTTTTCAGAGAAGTCTAGCAATAGCGTCTTGGGTAAGAACATAATTAAGGAAAGCGGAATTTGTGTTAAGAGTCAATTAATTAAATATCAACCAGCATTGTTTTTTCCCTAATCCGTGAATAGCATTGAACAGTGACATTTTGGAACAAAGTTTAAATATACACCAGTAGCTTCATGCGATGTGGAACACGTAGTCGGTACAAGGCCCTGGAACAGATAACAGGAAAAAAAATAAACCCTATAGAGTATTTGAGTAAACTCCTCGGTGAATACTTGCGGATGAGCCGTTCCGTCTCTCACGTGTAGACCACCTCCCGTGCAGCAATCCAGACAAACGAGGTGTCATTCGACGCGTCTTGGCCCCCTGATGGGGAACTGATAATTTCTTTCCAGATGTAGCCATAAAATTTAAAGAAATTTCCAAAAACGTGTTTTTTCGTGTTTTGACGCTGTGATCTTGGTAAGTATGCCGGGAACTAAATCAACGCCACCTAACTATACTGCGATTTTTCTAACTTTGTCCCTCAAGGCCACTCAAATTCCACCTTCGCGATGGAATATGTCACAGTATTTCGCATCTTTCTCAGTCGTTCCGCTAGATTTTGCATGATCGCGACCGTATCAAGCAGTTCTTGCAATCATGCGACTTCTACCGGCAACACCGAGAAAGACGTGAAATGCCGTGACATATTCCATCGCGAAGATGCGATTTGAGTGGCCTTGAGGGGCAAAGTTAGAGAAATCGCAGTATAGATGTAGGTGGCGTTGATTAGACTCCCGTACCAATACCAACGAAGAGAAAGATAGAGAGACGAGGACGACGACGACGAAGAAGACAACGACGAAGAAGAAGACGATATAAAAAGGAGACGACGAAAAAGAAGAAGAAGAAGGAGATGAAGAAGAAAACAAAGAAAGACGAAGAAAGAAAAAAAAAACACGTTACACCACCGAAGGTAGTTTAAAGCCTCGGTGACGTCCTATTTAACTAGTTTCTAAGTATTTGAAACAAATATTTGTTTCTCATTGTTACGGAGATCATTGTAGATAACAGAATTGTGACTAGTATTATGATTTAATTTTGTTTTTTACGATAATATTAAGTCTACAGATCAGCATTAAAGCCAAAGTATTTTATTAAAACGAATTGATATAATAATTAAAGTATTACATATTTCTTACTTTTTAATACATATTTCTACACATTATAATACATATATATGATTATAATACACATATTTCCTAATTTTTAGTACATAATTATCCGGGCCCTAATGATGACGCTGATGGTAATGACGATTATCATGATATAATCGATATTTTCACAGTCTTAAATCCAAATTCGGTTATTAATTTATCGAAATACCTTTGTGGGAAATGATACTTTATACATTCAAGTATTATGTTAGGATGCTATTTTGTTTCTAAAATTATTTTAGCACCTTTTTTGATTGGAAAATCGCATTTTTTTCAAAGTGGTTTATCACTGTTTCATTAATTTTCAAAATATCTTATTTATTATTATTATTTATTGCATTATATCTATCACTTGGTCAATCCGGAGTCATGTTTAAGGCACGTGACTGTTAATGGCTGTGTCCATGACACTTTTGTTCGATTGTGCTTTCTTGGCGATTGATGGTGAGGATCTGTGTGTTTTTTAATTTCCTTTGAAAACCAAGAAACCAATGGATAGTTTTGAAGGAGTATTACGACACCTTAGATGGAAAGCGAGAAAACATTTCTTTAGAGGGCTTAAGAGCAAAGAAAAAGGGCGTAATATCAATTTTTATTATTAAATTAATTTATTATTAATTTAATATTAAAAAGGGCGTAACCATGCTAGTGATGGTTTTGAAATAAATCCAAGTAATGGTTTGAAGTAATGGTTTTAAAATAAGTTCAATAAAGGAGAATAAGATAAACAAAGGATAAGTCACTTTGAGGACAAGTCACGTATAATGGAGCAGTATAATATAATGCTACTCTGGCAAAAAGTTATGTATATAAGCGCAACAAATGAATACCTGCCGACAAAAACGGTGTAACCCTCAAAATGCAAATTAAACGACACACAATTTCCTCCTCCATTATTACAACGTTTATGCACCCGTGCGACTCGTGGCGAAAATAAAATAGAAGAAAAAAAGGCGCTTAATGTTCATGTTTGCCAACATGGTTTCCTAGATGCCTCTCTCAAACCACATACGACGTTAATGCGAGGAACCCCAGCATTCCAGAAAAGTGAGGATTACGACGTTTTGCCGGCAGGTTTTCAAATAGAATAGATGACTCGTTTGAGAATGAAGACTAACTTATGGAATTACATTCACATAAGCACAATTAAAATATATTGCAAAATAAATGTGAAAACGTGTATTATTCGCATACCTAAACTATCCTAAAATGATTTTTTCTTCGAAAACGTCTTAATTCCGGATCCTGCGATAAGTTTCTTGGATTTTGGAGAGTTAGTATCTACATTGACAATGCGATTATAAACAACTTATCTTAGAATAGTAACGCTATTTTAAAATTGATTACGTGAAAATATAGGACTTGATGTCTGAGATTTGCTACCACAAGGACTTAAGACTCTGGAAATAAGCTCTACAAAAGTACTCTAAATATCGACCTGCGTCGTAGTCGAACTTCTTAACCAAGCTATGTGAAGTGATGGAAGTTAATCAGCTCCAGACACCATGGGTTCTGAATGGGTGACCGTCCGGGAACGCTGGATATTAATGATGTTGGGCCTGTGGCCGGTAGAGATAAAAGGTAATGACTGTCGACTTTTTTTCGTAATATCTATATATATCTATATATATATATATATATATATATATATATATATATATATATATATATATACTAGCGATGTTTACAGCTCTATGTTGGCCGTTTATCGCATCCAAGGCGCCATTTTGTTTTGTCATGCCAAGAGTATTGTAACATATCTCTTCTTTCCATTGCCACTGTTACACCATCCTTCCATTTCACTCTTGGCCGTCCTCTTTTCCTCCGTCTTGCTGGTGTCCAGTTATAAACCTTTTTGGGCAGTCTTTCTGAATCCATCCTTTGCAAGTAGCCGTACCATAACAATCTTTTCTTTTCAACAACATCAGTTAAACATCCTTCTATATTTAATCGCCTTTTTATAGTTTCTGTTTTTACATGATCAAGCAGCGTGATTCCACAGCATCTTCTCCAAAAACTGTTTTCAACACTGTTTTTAATTAACACTGTTTCAAATTGTTTTTAATCCTCTTTTTCAGAGCTTGGTTTAGTACCCAAATTTCAGAGCCATATGTAACTGTGCTCTCCACCAAAGATTTAAACAGCTGGATTTTTGTTTTGGTTCCAATATTCTTATTCCAAAGTAGTGGGTTTAATTTGCTGATTATCTGTCCACCTTTTCCGATTTTTGATAAAATATCGGCTTGATCCGTACCGTCTTTATTCAGAATTACTCCTAAATACTTAAAATCTTTTACATTTTTTATCTTAGAACCCTCTAGAATTAAATCTTCCTGTACATCTCCAACTACCAAATAATGTGTCTTCTCCATGTTAATTTCCAATCCCCATTTTTCATATTCCTCTACAAGTTTTCTCATCATGTAGGAAGCATCATTTACATCTTCTGCAAGAACCTCTTGATCGTCAGCAAACAATAAAGTATGTATATTTTCTTCCCCTATCTGAATTCCCATTTTAGTGCACTTCCATTTTCTCAAGGCTGATGAAATGTATATTTTGAAGAGTGTTGGGGATAAACAGCACCCTTGTGTTAATCCCTTGTTAGTCATAAAAGACTCTGATAAACCTGCGTAAGTTTTAACCTGGCTACTATTTCCTTCATAGAATCTCTTTACATCATTTATGTACTGCCCGTGGATGTTGTTCTCTTTCATTGATTCCCACAACTTTTCCACTGGTACACTATCGTACGCTTTTCTTAGGTCCACAAAAACTAGATGAAATGGGCATCCGTAGGCTTTGGACTTTTCCATCAGCTGCTTCAGGCAAAAGAGATTATCTGTGCAGGATCGACCGGATCTAAATCCACTCTGTTCTTCAAGTTCCATCATATCCCTTTCAATGCGACCTCTCAGAACCCGTCCATACAGCCTTCCTGTTGATGGGATGACACTCAAGCCCCTGTTATTGGGGCAAACAGCTTTGTTTCCTTTCTTATAAAGTGATGTTATATATGCGCTTTTCCAATCTTTTGGTACGGCTTCTCCTTTCAGGCATTTATTAAATATTTCTGCTAAATATTCTAAGGTAACATCAGGAGCGTGTTTCAACAATTCAACAGGAACACCTCCAGGACCAAGAGCTTTGTTGTTCTTCATAGCCATTAGCTCATTTCTTATTTCGTGCACACATATCTTCACATGAATTGTTTACACACTCTAAAGAATAATCTATACATTTAAA
>JAHLJT010007445.1:22203-51453 GCA_031308135.1 Acheta domesticus
ATCAGTCCGTGATTCTATTAAAAGAGTTTCATAATATTTTTTTCATTGCTCTTCAGTTATCGGGAAATATGTCAGTTTCTCTACATTATCTTTTTTAAAAACATTAATTGTTTTCCAAGCTGCCCTTGATTTTGTACCACCAACTAATCGATCTATTTCCCAGCATTTCTTTTCCCAAAATGCATCTTTTAATTTGGCCACTTCCTTTTTAACAGCATAACAGTATTTCCTGTAGATATTTCTATCTAATGGATCCTTAGAATTTAGCTGTCTTTCATACACCTGTTTCTTTTCCTTAAGGAGATCTTCAATTTCATCCTTCCCCCAGTATTCCCTCATTCTAAATCTACGTTTCTTTTTCTCCCTAATTGAATCCTAGCGGCTTGATGAAAGGATTCCTTCAGAAAATTGTACATTTCTCCTATGGACCCTTCAACTTCGCTTTCCATCTTTGTGCCAATCTTAACTTGTAAAGGAATATGGTGGACTCATTATCAAAATTGTCAAGTTGATAACTCGCTTCCAATTTTGTTTCTTGTTTACATTCACCTTCCACAGTTGGTGTTTCTTTCTTCCTGGGTCTAAACAAAGCTGTTGTTTTTAAAAGGTAATGGTCGGACCCATAATCAGCCCCCCTTTTAACACGGACGTCCATGATTTTCACACGGCATATCTGTCCAGTAATGGAATAATCAATAATTGATTTGAGACCTTTAGTACTTTGTGTCCATGTATATTTATGGATATCTTTATGGGGGTAAAAGCCGTTCAGTATCTTTAGAGAGAACTGTTCACATATCTCAATGAAACGTGTACCGTTTTCATTTAACACATCTTCTCCATATTGACCCACTACTTGATAATTTACTTTTCTGCCCATCTTTGCATTAAAATCACCTATTAAATTTAATTCCTTCTTATTACCTAAAGTTAAAATTACTTCACTTAATTTAGTATAGAATTCTTCCTTCACCAATAAGGTGGCGTCATCGTTTGGAGCATATACACCAACACTCATAAAACTAGTATTAAAAATTTCCAGATCAAGGGTTATTATTCTTTCATTTATGGCATTCCAACATTTAATATGTTTCTTCCATTTCTTATGTATCAAAACAGAGACTCCTGCCTTTGCTCGACGATGTTTTTCCCCACTACTGAAAAAATGTAAAAAATCTTCCCACATTTCATTTACATTTCCCTTCTTTTTGGTTTCTGTTAGTACGGCTATTTCAATTTTGTGCGATTTTAATTCATTACTTACTTCAAGGTCTTTATTTCTCAGCCCCTGGACATTCCAGCATCTAAAATTCGTTATCCGTTTCCGTTGCCTTTTTCGTCTTAAAGTTCCTGATTCCGAGGCGCGTTTGGCGTATTTTTCAAATTAGACTTATCGTTACTCGGCAATCTAGATAGTGTGTAAGATCATTTAAACAATTCTTCTATTTATAAATATAACTCAAACATGACAAAGGACGAGCTGCTAGATTGTATATATGAAGTGTATTTGGAGGAAGTGAAGAAAGAAATAGATATAGCTGATTTTATTTCTCTGCAAACCGATTAAACAACTAGCATAACAAGTCGAAGTCATCTTGTCTTAATTTTACGATATGTTCCCCTTTCAAAATATAAGCTATGGAATTAGCATAATTTTTTAAAAATCTTGATTCCAATATTTGGCGAAATGACTTAATTAAAATTCCTACTTCTCTTTTTTGTAGAAAAATTACAGATTTAAAGGTTTAATTAACTGATAATATTAATTAAACGATCCATTAAATGACGATTCTTTAATTAAATAAGTTATAGATTCTGAGATGATATTCGTGCTTTTTTACACCTGGCCCCACCAGGAAAAAATGTCACGAGCCGCCACTGGCCACAATGGTAGAGGAGGGAAGCCAGGAGGACACGAACGTGTCCTACTGGGGAGTCAAGGTCACGATCTGAAAGGTAAAGCTACAGTAATGGAAAATGTGGATACGAGGAAGGAGAATGGTTAATAAGACTGTTTTCGTGGATTTGAGAAGGGATAGTATTTTATAGGGGTAGGAATGGAAAAAAAGAGGCAGGATAAAGGACATTAGGATGGGTAGGACGTTGTAGGACACAACTTAGTCTGGCTCCTCAGTTTTGGCCTATCCGACATGGGTGACCCTACCAGTAGTCATGCGAGAAAATGCATACTACCGTCGGCTTAGCCCTCCACCTCACTAGCACGCATGCCTCCCCGCCCGCACATTTTTGTAATATCTAATTTTGTAATATACCTATGTAGTAATAGTGTATTAATCTATTCATCTACCTGACGATGGAACAATAAAGTTCCAAAACACTGGCAAACTAGAATTTTAAATAATTTACTATCACCCATGATCTATTCCCATACTTAACATGTATACTTTAATACCCTTTGTACAATTATGTACTCCAGGAATCATGTTCTTTATGGTTGTAGGGGATTAGGATTCCATTCTATATTAGCATTTCGGTATTTGTTTCCTCCACTTCTAGATCCCTCTGTAAAATAATGGGTCACTAAAGATTTTTGATGCTTTTCTGGAAGTGGGAGAAGAAGGCGTAGCAAGTACCATTTTTCATGCATATTTTCTCCAATATTTACTTTTAATAAAGCCATTAAATTTTGGTCTTCATTTTCAAAGGAGGCTGAGTGGATCCGAAGATCGCCCTGAATATGACATAGCAGGGGAAAATCCCCAGCTTTTGTTGTGGTATGAACGCGGGTCCCTCAGGTTATAGAGACTTTAAGAAAGAACCACTTTGACAGGTTTGGAAACAAATGCGTAATGCAGGGCGATGCCATTGCAAGAGATAATGTTGAAGACGCTTACAAATAAGCTAATTGTAAACGAACGCACTGCCAAAATGAGTGCATGGACATAACCTGCAGTTATGTTGCCAGCAGTAGCCAAGCAGTTGCTGTCAAATCTGTGTATTCTTATAGTAATCTCTCTATAACGAACGTGTGTTCTAATCACTATGGTGCGTTGCCACGATCCTAATATTAACTCAATTTTGTTGACGTGAATTTAAGAAGAATTGATTGTATTATATTATACTAGAAAAACCCGGTAGACGTTGTTCTGCCCTTCATTTTCCTCTTTCCCTTCCCTTCTCCCTTTCTCACTGCTTATCTCCCCTTCCTTCACCCTGTACCTGTCTGGGTGTCTCTGCCACTCTCTGTCCCTCTCATTCCCCTTTACTTCCAGATTCTGCACGTCTCTGAGCAGGTGAGGTACTATCGGGAAGCGCCGGACCAACAAAAATGTAATAGAATGTTTGAAAAGAGCCGATTCTATAGATTACGGTAAGAGAAACGTGTAAGAGAGGCCTTCGGCCTCAAAAGTTTAGTTTTTAAAGCCCTAGAACGCCTCATTAGGAGTTATTTAACGATATACATTCAAAATCCTACCGAATGTGTTGCAGGATACATTTGACGTAAATATTTAGTTTTGTTCGCCATGTAGTGGAGTTACAACAGATTTAACAGCACATAAACCTTCTCGGTGTAAAAACACGTAGAAGTGCCAACTTTCATGGAGTCTTACGGTGTCGGAGTTTAGCTCTTATATACATACCAACATCCTGTTTTATATATGTAGAAGATTATATTGATTCAAATGCTAGCAGTGTGGAAGGCGCCTTTCTCCCAGTGGCGCGTGCGCTGACCGTGTGCGCGTGCGCGCGTGTGCGCAGGGGTGCTGCCGGACGCGCTGGCCACGCGGTGCGCGCGCTGCTCGGAGTGGCAGCGCGAGGCGGCCGTGCGCGCCATCCGCCTGCTGCGCCAGCGCTACCCGGACCTGTGGGCGCCGCTGCAGGCCAAGTGGGACCCCACGGGCGAGCACACGCGCCGCCTGGAGCAGGCCACGGCGCGCCGCGCCACCACGCCCAGGCCCGGCACCGCGGCCCCCGCCGCCGCCGCCGCCTCGACCGGCTCCGCTGGAGGCGCTCCCGTCGCAGCCCGAAGCAAGACCGTGAAATCCGCCTCCGCCGCAGCCTCCGTCCCAGCTGCAGCGTCCGCTTTGAACATCGCCGCCGCCGCCGCCGCTGCCGCTGACGATAAACGTGACCGCCTGGAACAGACCACGGCGCCCCGTGCCAGTACGCCCAGGACCAGCACCGAGGTTCCCAACGCATCGCCCACCACCCCGACCGACTCCGCTGGAGGGACTGCCGCTGCAGTCCGAACCAACTCCGTGAACCCCGCAGACAACCCCGCCTCTGCAGCCCGAACCAACCCCGACGGCCCCACCCCTGCCGCTCCCCTTTCGGACACCGTCCCAGGCAGTTCCGTTGCAACGTCTGCTTCGAACGTCGTCTTTAAACGAGGCCGCTTCGAGCTGGCCGCGGTGCGCCGTGCCATTACGCCCAGGACCATTCCCGCCGCACCCTACGTGTCGCCCACCACCGGCTCTGCTGGAGAGAGTGCCGCTGCAGCCCCAATCAACTCCGCGAACCTCACCGACGCGACGCACAATATACACGTCACCCCAGCCGCCAGCCCCGCCTCTGCAGTCCGAACCAACTCCATGATTCCCGCCCTCGCACCTGCCTCACACACCATTCCAGACAGCCCCATTGCAGAGTCTGCGTCGACAACCGCCTCGGCCAATAAACCACGATCTAGATTCATGGACCCTTCAGCTTGGTTCCTCGCCCTGGACGGCTCCATTGTAGCAACTACATGGACCCCAACCGTCTCTACAGCGAAGATCTTAGCTACGGCCAGGCCCATCCCTGTGGCACCCACCGCTACTGCCGTTGCCACCTCCACTAAGATCAGTCCCCAAGTGTCACCTACCGCTGCCACCCCTGTGGAGGCAGGCTCCATCCCTGCGGCGAAGACCAACTCCGTGATCCCCGCCGCCGTTTCCTCCTGAGTTCTCGGCGAAACCATCCCCGTCTCTGAGTAGACCCCTCCACCGGGCCTTCCCCAACCACCCACCGCCTCACTTACCCTCTCCGATAGATCCTTTCTCTACGACTGATCTCCGTGAAGCCGGTCATTATCGTAATCACCATTCCCGGTTTTTCACACAGCGCCGACGCCTCCGCAGAGACATCCTTGCGACCAACTCCCCGATCCCCACCACTGCCTCAGGTCTTTCAAACCCGAGGTCCGTGATTCTTTCCACTTCCAGGTGATTCTTTCCACTTGCAGGCATCGTCTTCAGCGGCACAGCAGAATCACAGGTGCCAAACATCTTTCTACTTCGATCTCGCTCGAGACTCCACCGGCGAAGCTACACCTACTCCACGAATTGCAGAAAACAAGCGCTACATCCACGTCAGCCTACTTTATCCACGCCAGCCTAAGGCTTTATTCGCCCCATTTTCTATCTCCGCCGCGTTTTAACTGGCTGCAGTGCGGTTAATCATTGGAAAACAGGGTTAATTGCCCGGAGGTGAACCCATCGTCTCTTTCACCATTCCCCTTCTCCTGCGCATTCCCCTATCCAATGCGATTGCATTCACTGTAGCAGCGGAAAGGAGGCGACTGAGCACGTGGAATTGTTTTCTCAGAAACCTTTCTGCGGTTTGTTTGCAGACGAGGGAGGGAAGTTGACGTTGAAGTGAATCTGGTCAGTGAGTTGAGTGAATATGCATGCACATGCAGTTACTGCTACACTGATGTTTAAGTTGCGTGTTACTTCTTACTGTATCAACATTAAGGACATTTCACATTGAAATAACTTTCCCAGACACCTTTTTTGAAGTCACGTGAACATGCTCAATTTCAGAAGTGCGCAGTTATGTGGAATTTGTGTGTGTTTAAAATGAAAAGGTGAAATATGGAACAATCAATATTGAGAAAACTGGAAAACTATACGATAGCCATTTTTTGTATTTTTATAACGTAAAATAACAAATAACTTATCATACTTGTGTACATTTTATTCATAATAGTTCAAAAGAATCACTGCTTGATTACTGTTAGAGGACGAATATGTATTCCAGTTTTAAGAATAATCGGAACATAAACAAATGGGTGGCGATAAGGTGCTAAATTTGCTTTCAAAATGTAGTTTAGATTTCCTGCTATTGAAGAAAGAACAAAAATAAAATGTGCCGCGCATGTTGAGAGAAAATCTGTGCAATAATATTAGATGTACTTTACAGAAAGAAATGTCGAGTTTTCATCTGAATCTTCGCCTCAGGCCCAAAGTATTACCTTAATTTTTTGTAATCTACACATTGGATATACAAGCAACAAAAGTCATATATATATATATATATATATATATATATATATATATATATATATATATATATATATATACTAGTGAGAACCCGTGCGATTAAATCGCACGGTTAGTCAAATAACCAAACTGTTTTCTGCTTAAATTCTTTTTTTGTATTCCAGCATTATAAACGACCTAACCTCACTAAGATCACTAACCTCTCATATTTCAAGATTTCTATTCAATGTAGAAAATCACGTTCACGTGCTTACACAACCTACACTAAATTGAAACAAACAAAAATGCTTGAGATTGCAACATTCACTTGTTTCCCGCCACCGTCCGAGTGTAATGTTCTTCCGATAGATCGCGCGGCAATCAGATATTACAGATCCCGAATTACTACTTTTTTTAATATTTAGGTATTTTTAACGCCATTTTTCAATACGAATGTCCCATGTGCAGGTGAAAAGAAACACGCTTTTTCAATCCATTGCTTCTTTATACAGATCGGTTTCGTATGTCGCCCAATTTATTGAAAAGACCAAACAGCCCTTTGAGAAATAATATATAATATATTCCAGGTAGGTTTATATATATATATATATATATATATATATATATATATATTCCAGGTAGGTTTTTCCAGTGCGGAGTCGAATAAACCTCTTATTTAAACATATCTCAGTTTCTTTTGTGGAGTCAGCGCACTAGCTGAATTTGAAAGTATTTAGAATCCCTGCACGGATTTGGAACATTAATTTTGGAGAAATTTGAAATGGAATTACTAGGAGGTCGAGATACCAGGAATTGAAGTCATGATAATGAGAATCAGTCTGCTGTTCGAAGTGGCGTAAAAGAAAGTGGTCCATAGCAGGCTGAAAATTGTCCAAGAAGATAATCAAATAAAAAAGAATTAAAGAGGACGATTTGAACAGTATTCGTAATTAATTTGGAGTGTTTTCATAAAAAACAGTAAAATAGGCGTTTATTTGAAAATCCGAAATGTGTTTATTACTAATTTCGAATGTCTATGGTGCTTGTCTATATACGATGTCTATTGATCATTAACGCTGACTTGAAATGCCATTCACCGTCCTCCGCAAACTAAAATTCTCGACCTTATCCTTTGCCGCAAGGTCATTCCTTGTGTTTTCACTGAAGAACAAAGATCATAAAACATTAACGAAGTCGAAACCGGCCTCGCGTTCTGCTAACGGAAATGATACAACGCGATGCCACTGTCCGGAATTCCATGTAACCTTCAAATAACGACCTGGATAACCTGGAATGAGTCTGAATAGTTTTTTCTTTGATGTGTTAGATTAATTTATCGTCTGAAAACTGTATAAAACTAACGAATTATGAGGGAGACGTATAATCTGCACCCGTTTTCTTCAGTTGCTCCTACACCCATTATTTTTAAAAGAACTTCAGAATTTAGATTATTTCTTCTTACAGATTGGGACAGATAGTCATAAGTAGAGGCCAAATTTTGATGATATAAAACATCGCCAAAAATCATCGATAAGATACTCTTTAAATGTTTTGAAAATGCCATAAAAGCGAAGAAAAACGACAAAAATTTGATCTAAACCAGTTCAGATGAACAATTCAAGCTGTTGGATGTTACTGATGTAATCGAGGCTTATTCCTTTCGTTCAACAGAAGTAAGCTTCCAAACCTTTGGTTTGGACAGTTCTTTATCAGAAAATCTCTGTCTTTATTTACAGCAAAATTGTACTGACAATGGTGCTGGTAGGCGTCACCGGAAGCTTAAAGAACTTGCAACGGTTGGCATTACAATTTCTGAGCGAAGAAATCGAATAAGCTACTCAGGAAGTCTGTAGAAAACATTTGTTGCATCTGATAAATATTATTTGAAACGAGAACCATTAAAATGACATTAAAATAAATAAAATCAGAAAAATTGCTTTAAAAATTACGGAGAAAGGTAAAAAATTACTTATTAATTGAAATCGACGTAAAATGCAAAAAACATTCCGTATAAAATGGGTAATTTTGTTTCGAAAATACGTAGAATTAGTGTCTGTACTAAAAAGCATTGTTCTAAAGGGTAAAGAAATAATGTCATTTCACCAAAATTCTCCCCAATCACAATTAGAAGCTTCAGTGATGGATTTCATTAAATTGCAATTGGTCTTATTGTTAAATATTTACATTATTAATATAAAATTACATTTATTACTTTTTATACAGCAATTAATACAATACATTACCACAATAATATTAAATAATGTCATAAAATATTAAATTATAATATTAATGTCATAATTCAGACGTCCTTCTCGTACCATTTCAGCTTGCATCATTTAGAGACATTGTTGCTTTCCTTCTTGAAGCGAATTAAAATTACCTCCCTCCAACTTCGAAAAATCTACTGCATTCCAACAGGAGTTAAGAAAACCCTCTTCTGTGATGTTCTTGGCCCGATGTATAACGACCACCAAGTTTTGAGTGACACCGAGATCAGGGCGCAGAAATAAGGAACCTGCTTTCCTGAGCCATATTTCCACATTTTTATCTGAAACATCTTGTCGACCAGCAAGTCAGTACTGATTCACAATGCCCTTACAAGCTTGCAACAATTGCAAGCAAAATCCACATCGCAGCTGATGCAGGTAGGTGACGGGATGATTGAGGGTGATGGGCATTGTGACATCATGTTTCAGCATTTTGGAATACATGCTACAGAGACGAGCTGATTAGAAAGCCGCGACGTTTACGTGTGATTTTAAATTAAGGCACACTGAAAAAAACAACCATTTTATTTCCATATTTTTTAAAATTAAACTATTAATGAGAGAATCTATTAGTACGTTGTAAAGTTAAATTTTAAGAGGACTATGGCGGTATGGAAGGACATACTTTTCGTCTTTAGGAACACCTTTCAGAAAGGTGAAAAAGCGTGTCTTTTGAGGAATAATGCAAAACACATTATTTCTTCACTTCATTTCCAAATATTATTGTAACAACACTTACATCAGTGTAATATTCCTCTCTTCAAGATCTTTACAATTCTGCTGGAAAAAATTATATTTCTCTTTAAAAAGCCAAAGTTTGGCCAGTGTATCCAAATTGTGATGCATCTTAGTGAATAAATTTGCAACCATTACTGAACAACAAAACGTGTTAAAAAACTGTCATAGCATCACGAAGGCTTTAGAAATTGTGATAAATCCACTACTCGCGAAGCGAGGAGGGCGTTTATCTTACAATTTCCAAAGCACAATAGATATTTAATAGGACTATTCCACGAATGAAATTATGTCCAAAACAGTTCTAAAATACGCCAAATAATGAAAGTAACTGAAAAATGTTAAAATCAAAGAGGTTGTTATTGTAAATTACGTCAACACAGCAATCGACTCATGGGATGAGACCACCTCCTAAGATACGTGTATATGAGTCGCAGCTTTATTATTGACAAGTAAGGGAGGAGCGGTGAGGAAAATCGGATAGAAAAAACGATACATTTTTAAGATACACCACCCTAATTGGGACATTTTATGGTATAGTTAAGCACTTTTAGTTTTAATTTCAGGAGTAAAGGAGTCCTCTACAGTTCTCCCAATAGCCTTTTTATTACAAAACTTACTACAGGCTCGCACCTGTAATGTGACACCATTCTCACTTGCTTGTCGGAAGCATCGTAATGAAATGTTAAGATGATAGAGCTCCTCTCCGGATGGTTGCTTGTCCTTGAGTTATGTAACTTCTTTTCTCTCCTTCCCAGAAGCGTCTTCCTTACCACATTCATTTACAACTCCGCATACATCCTCAATTCGACGGAGGTTTATCTCTCCGCCGCGCCGGGAGGATCGCTCTCCAGCAGAAAGCCCTAGAAGCCTAGACATCTGAACGGCGACGGGAACGCAACATGAACTGCCGCGCCATTTACTATCTTCTGATCCCACGAAACAACCTGATAGCCTTGCCCGGTAGCAGGCAAGATTTGAGGGAAAATTATAATAATGAAGGCATTATAGAGATTTTGATTCGTATGTTATATTTATACGATCGTATAAACGAATAGTAGTTTTCCTAATAGCAGTATTCGTAATAGTAGTTTTGGATAGGATAATGGTGTCTATCACACGCTCCCGCACAGTCCTCCTGACAACTGGATCTAAAATGACTGCATCGACGGTGCAAAGGAATACCCATCTCAGCTTTCTTGAGTACCCTTTACACATTCGCGCAATATTTGAAGATGACGTCTATACACGGTAAGGAATCTGAATTCCTAATTCTCTTCTGTTCCCGTATAGAATTTGAAGAACATATTTTTAGATTTACTAAGATTCAACGTTTGTGATATATTTCTCAGTGAAGAATCGCGCACAGGGCCAAGTATTTATTTGTGATTTTAAATATTAATTAAATATGTTTCATATTTTTGTGGGTCCTAAAAAATGTTTACACACAATATTGTTTACGTCAAGTCGTTTACGTCTTAGAAAATGCAATGATATTATCACACTAAGTAGAAAGAAACGATTATTTTAAAACCCCGGTTATTTGTAAAACCCCGTAAGTTTCTCTCTTTTGCATTTGCATTTTTTGTGACAAAATAGAAGCTCCAGGATAGATGGATCGTTCCATGCGTAAGTCCCGTAAATCAGATGAATAGAATGACCGTAAGGACTCTGGAAAGTTTTGGTTTGGTTTTGAAACTGTAAGTCATTGTCTTGTGGGAGTATGTATGACTGTGTATGTATGTGAGTATGTACACAGTGTGTATGACAGTGGTATCACTAACAGAGAGGCTGGTTAAAAGGGATGTTCAATACGGAAATATTCCAATGTACTATAATACAAACTTATTTCAAGCAACTGTTTCTCCCATATGATTCATATTTGATGATGATGCACTTTGCCATTTTACATAATATTGTAATAATTATGTCAAATTACAAACTGAACCTGCAATGTTTATTTAAAAATTTAGGGGGAAAATTTCTGATTAGATTTTGAAATCCCGTAAGTCATAAACTTTTAAATAAGTCCAGCGACTATTGTACTATTGATACAAGTAAATTACATTTCTCGGTGGCATTCTCAATCAAAATTTATGCATCACGAAATAAAAAAACAGTGAAAAGTTTTCTATATAGTTAATTATTCAGTTTTTCCTGTTTTCCCACAAATTTGCAATTCCTGACTTCCGGGGTTTTAAAATGTACAGATTCAAGTGTGATGACTATTAAATTGTGGAATTGTTGTAATTGTGTAAAATTATATTTATCATACAGATTAGAAAACAAGAAAATACCAATGTGACATTAAATATACGTGACATCTTAATCCGAAAACCATGGCGTTACTAAGATTTTAAAAAGTAACCTTGGATCCCGGATACGGCTTTTCAAACACGCAGACTCAGGGCGAGACCTGAAGCAATGAATACATAGGAAGAACATATTAGAAAGCGTTTTTCTCCCGAAGAGCACTTTCATGCACACATGTGCAGGTGCTGAGCGACACGCAGTGGTGTTCACAAAGGAGGAAAATGGGCACTAATGCTTTTCAGACGAAGTGTCATTGAAGTAGATTTCAAGGTCAGTTCATGGATTTGTGAGGTGTTGACTTCCATTATACTATTCAAAATTTTCAGACTTCAATTGAGTTAATTTCCAAAGTGATGTAAATCATTTTCGAATGTTTTCCATTTTTATGCAACAATATGTTCATAAGACACTCTTCCATCATGCTGTAAAATATTGTATACAAAATTTCGACACCGGGAGAGATGGCTCAGTGCATTAACCTGATGTCACTGCAAGTCCCTCTTAGTTCTAGGTTCGAGTCCTAGGTCCTACGTTCGAGTCCCGACGTCCTAGCAGTCCCCTGCACGGTTCCAGGTTCGAGTCCCGACGGTGGCCAGGATTTTTCGACACTAGCTTGTCAGCTAGGTCGAATTCAGTCGCTGTCTGGAGGAGAATTCTAGCGGCCGGCTGCTCTGATCGGTAGTTTTCCGTGGTTTTCTCCCATCAACACCAGGCGAAATGCCGGAGCAGTACCCTAACAAACGGGCCATGGACCGCGCGCGATCTTTCCATCCTCTTCCTTGTCCTATCCGCTCCTCTTACACACACACACTAACTGCACTACACTACCACACATGCCGGGAGACCGGT
This sequence comes from Acheta domesticus, assembly GCA_031308135.1. Classification (NCBI taxonomy): domain Eukaryota; kingdom Metazoa; phylum Arthropoda; class Insecta; order Orthoptera; family Gryllidae; genus Acheta; species Acheta domesticus. Next base: position 34,571 of record JAHLJT010007445.1, read on the forward strand.
CGGGAGCTTACAGCTTGTCCCGACTGGGGCGTGTCCCGCTGGTGGGAGACCCTGGTTGAGGGGAAAACCCCCGCTAGTCGATGGTAGGTCGGCGCCAGATCTCGCCATCCAGCGGGGAAAAGATCATCGCCACCTCATGAGGATAAAACACGCACTACACTTACGGGAATAACGACCAACGTCGTTGACGCGCCCGGAAACATCAATCAATCAAAATGGCGACTGAAACAATATTCACAATCTGCTGAATATAACATTGAAATATAAAGCTGAATTTAAATATTTGTTCTTCCGGAATTTGTGTACTTCTTGGAGAGTAGTAACTACAGAAATAAGCGCTGCAATTCGTATCCAGCGTTATTTGTATTAAATTCAAAATGATTGACATTACATGTTTTTCCAGTGAGTTTAATATTATTTCAAAAATTTAGTATTCAGATCACCGTACTCGATATATTTGTAAAGGGGAAATGCAATGAACATGCAATATTTTTCTAACGTTTTAACGTAAAACGAGCTTACCCGAGTAATTAAATCACAAAAAAGAGTAGAAAAGCTGCAGGAGAAAAGTACTACATTTGCGCCAAAGGGAAAATCCAAATACCCAAAGATATTGTTTTATGTCATTATTTACGTATTCTTCAAGACTAATGACAGGCGAAGGTTTGCTCAGGGAAACAACTGATGTCACTGCACTGCCTGTGACTGAGAAGTCCTAGGTTTCGAATCCCGATGGTGGCAGTATTTTCGGCACTAGATAGATTGTTATATCAATTCAGCCACTGTCTGGAGGAGAATTCTAGAGGCCGGCTGCCCTAATCAGCACTCTTCCGTGGTTTCTCCGATCAACATCAGGCGAATGCCGGAGCAGTAACCCTAATAAACGGGTCACGGACCGCGCTCCATCTTTCCTACCTCTTCATTGTGCTTTCTCACCCCTTAATACACATACCTCACAACCACTACACTACTACACATCTCGAGAGACCAATCGGGAGCCTAGATCTTGTCTCGGCTGGGGCGGTGTCCCTCTTGTGGGAGATACCTAGTTTGAGAAAATTCTAGCCAGCTAACGTAGGTCTGCGCCGGATCTCGCCAGCCTCCAGCGATAAAACAAGCACTACGCTTACGGCATTAATGAACTTTGCTGACGCATCCGGAATCACTAATCAATCAACCACTCCGAGGCCCATGAAATAAGGCAGGTTTACAAATTCTGAAACAATAAAATCACTATTCACTGTGGAAACAGAGTTCAACATGCAAATGTAGGCTTCCACGGTCGGAGAAAATACGTAGATACTTAGCTGTCTGCGAGATACCGCAAGCTTTCTTGCATTTTGCCCCTAGAAAGATCACAGTATGACAGCCGAAACATTGGCAACTGGGCCTAGGAGGCTGCGTCTCCGGAACTGCCAAGTATCTCGAGTTTAAACATGTTTTTGAAAATGTAATTGCAATGTTTTATATTTACCAAGAACTGTTAATGTAGGTTTGTCACTACATGTTTAACTCTAGATACTTGGTTGTTCCGGAGACGCAGCGTCCTAGGCCCAGTTGCGAACGTTTCGGCCGTCATACTGTGACCTTTTTATGGGCAAAATGCGAGAAAGTTCGCAGTATGGCGGCTGAAACGATGACAACTGTGGCAGAAAATCCTGGAATCCATAACAGAAAATCTTGGAATCCACCAAAACTCAAAAACATAAAGCGTCACGAATAATTATAACTGCTGGACATTTTTGGTAGGACACACGTATCCGACGCGTGCCGGACATTGCGTTTGTATACATGCACAAATCTTTGCATTTAAAAACATGCAATCTTCGAACTTAAAAATATCGCTCCCTTCGCTTCGCTAACTATAACACACGCTTGTTTGCGCTAGAGTATGTCGACTGCTTATATTAGATTGATTGTAATTCGCATAACGAAATGACGGAGATCAACTACATGGAGTTGGTCTTGGAAATGATTTAATGAAAATAAAATGGCGATAGATTTTTGTGTGTTTATATTCAGTGTTCTATTGAGTGTTTATCTTATATACTATTTTTAAAATGCTGTTTGGTCTTTTCAATAAATTGTGCGACATATGAAACCAATCTGTATAAAGAAGCAATGGACTGAAAAATCGTGTTTCTTTTCACCTTCACATGGGTCATTCGTATTGAAAAAGTGCGTTAAAAATTCGTAAATATTAAAAAAGTAGTAATTCGGGAACTGTTATTTCTGATTGCCGCGTGATCTTTCGGAAGAAATTACTCTGTGGGATGGTAGCGGGGGACAAGTAAATGTTGCAATCTCAAGCATTTTTGTTTTTTTTCAGTTTAGTGTAGGATGTGTAAGCACGTGAACGTGATTTTCTACATTGAATAGAAATCATTGAAATAGAAGAGGTTAGTGATCTTTATTTTTGCATACAATACATTATTTGGCTGAAGTCTAGTGTACGGTGCAACCTAAGGAAGTCGTTCAAACCGGCCCTTCGCCCCGCTCCGGCGAGGGGGAAAGCCACGGTGGAGGGGACGAGGGGTATTGGGGGATTATGAGGGGAACCTTTCGGCAGGGAGGGGTGGGGAGCAATACTTATTCCATACTTTTAAAAAGTAAAGTGTGGACGATTTAAATAAATTGCAATAAATACACTACTGAAATAATTTTAATGGTTCGTAACTGGTCACGGACGTGACGTCATAAGTTAGGGGGAGGCAATTTCTTATCTGAGTTTCATTCCGAAATACTGGTTGGAACATGGCGGGTATGCAACTGATTTCCTGTTTGGGGTAGCTGTTGTACAGTTACGTTTCTTGCGTTCTTCAAATTCTTATGATTTGTGTTTTTGAGTGTCGAGTGTTTGTGCTACGATTATGAGAATATGTGAGTTTTTTTACGCGTTGCGCCGGAAAGGGTGTTGAATAGGGGGGAATTGAATAGGCGCAAGAACGTGGTTTGATTGCTACAGGCTTTTCGTGTGCTGTTTGTAAGTGTCCGATGAGGTTGGCCAAGCGAAAGGAATTGAGTGATGGTTTGGAGTGGAAGAGCAGCAAGAAAGAGGGTCACTCCTCATGCGCGAAAGTGTTCAGTGCGGAATGGGTCATGGTTCGCGAGATGCAGGTGTAGTATGATTCAGGTATCAATTTTTGTCGTTCCTTGATTCCGCCTGCCGTAAAAACAGCTTTTCGGTAAGTTTTATTCATTTCTATCAGAGCGCGTAGAGTAATTTGAAGGAGGGCTTAAGGCGCGTCCACACGATGCGTCTTTTCGTTCAATTTTGCGCATGCGTCCAACGCATGCGTCTAGCGCACGTAGCGCATGCGTTTGGGGCATGCGTCCTTTCGTCAAAACGATGGACGCATGCAATAGCGCAAGCTTCCCAGAGCTGACGGGAATCTCGTTCGTCTTTCTCGTGCGCTTCCTTCAAAGAACGTGTATTTCATAGCGAAGTCATCCGGAATACCGAGCCGGAAGAGTTCTTTGGTAGTCTTCTGAGTTATTTTGTACCGTCCGTCTGCGTTTTATTGTGAATTTGTTGCAGATTATTCTTTTTATTCTTTTATTATATATTTACGATAATATCAATTTTCAATACACACATTTATTAAGATAAATAATGGAAACTAGTAAAAATGAACGTGTGATTATTTCCATTTCTATTAGGTGTGTTGCAGTGAGAAGAGAAGAATATTTAGTTCTCCCTAATTCTTATTTTATTTTTATGGTAATGCCAATTTTCGAAATTTACGTAATAAGTTATATAGCTGAAACAATTAAATGCAATAGCTTTCATTTAATGTTATGTATTTTCAGAATGTCTCTTGAAAACAAAGAACTCACTCTTCAGTTCATTCACGATTATAGAGAAAAGAAAGTCTTTCTCTTCTCTTCTTTCGACTGATTATAATATAAGCTGCCGAAATTGCCGTGCGAATAGCTGGATCCATTATACAGAATAGAACAAGCACGGCACAATGTTGCACCGTGTGGACAAGGTAGCGCACGTGCGCTGTGTTGAACGTTCGTCTTCCAACTTTGCGCATGACATTTTATTCCTGTGACGCACAGAAAAGACGCATCGTGTGGAAGCGCCTTTAAGGAGACTCTCATTCTCCTCCTCCTGCTCCTCTACCCCCTCCCACAGCCTCCCCTTCCCATCCCCTCCCCTCTTTTCCTCCCCTCCCCCGCATCGCTTCCCTAAGGGTGTACCGTACGCCCTACTTTAACCCATTATTTTATTAACTGATTCCATGAACGTACTTATATGTAGCCTTTGAATGAAGGTTAGTGAAATACAGTATTTTTTCATATATATTACGTGTACATTGTGTTTTCAGGATGTTGCAATCTCAACCATTTTTGTTTGTTTCAGTTTAGTGTAGGTTATGTAAGCACCTGAACGTAATTTTCTGCATTGAATAGAAATCTTGAAATATGAGAGGTTATTGATCTTAGTGAGGTTAGGTCTCTCTTTTAACTGTCAGTTTCAGTAATTTTTTTCAGGAATATGTGGAATAGGTATTTATTTTGAATTCGGATTGGTTGTGTGTGATTGCGGCCGAGGTTGAGAGCATTTGGAGTGGGGATTTTTGGTATGGTGAAATAGAAGTTAGAGGCGAGGGAATTAATGTGGTTGGCTACAGGCGCGGATCCAAGGGGGGTCACGGGGGTCATGACCCCCCCCCCAAATGATGAATAGTCACAATTTGGTGAGAAACTCTAAGATATCTAAACAACTCTGAGAAACTGATAACCTTTCCAGTGTCCTTTCAGAATCGGGACTGTCCGAGACATTTTTGAGACATTTTCAGATATTTTCAAATAATTCTAGAAATTTCTAAAAATTTAGCAGTGCTGAAACTAATGAATTTATATAGATATTGGAATTTAATTTGTATAAAAACATACGTGTATTCAAGATCACTTTAAAAATATTTTAAGTACAAAGAAATATATCTAAACAAGTAACACATCTAAAGTCGGAATCAAATACACTGCGCATTAGTAGTGTTACCAAATTAATGTGAATATTTGTCACTAATTGAACGAGAGAATTTGGGGCAAAATGGACGTCAACATATGGTCTCATCTTAAAAGTCACAACTGTTGTTCAAGGGAATAGAACTAGCTAAACTTAGTAATAATAATGGTTTGTATGTAAAATTTTCAACAATATTGCTTTCAGGTGTTTGTTAGAATTCAGTTTCGATGATACAATCCAATTCAGTATCGGAACTCTTATCGAACTCAATGTTTATTTAACCTAAAAATACTTAATGTAATCAGTAATGGCAAAACTAATTTGATCATTGAAGTTTGATGCCAGTTCTAGTTTTGTGAGAACGTAAGAAACCGCTTTCAGCACAAGTTAAGGCTATCAACAGGGGTTAGTGGTAAAGATATGTCGAAAAGAATTAGAGTTAGAGAATTTTAGTTTATCTGATGAGCGAGGGTAGTGTCTGTCGCCTAAAATACAGTGGCGAAGCTAGAGTCATGCAGTTGGATATTCTGAAAATCTAATCTTACATTTTTTGTAAATTAGCTCCATTCATCGTTTTTTATTAAACAAAATCGTCGATAATTTGTTCTTTAAAGCTTTCGTTTCTGCACAGTTAATTTCCCATGGAATTTCTCACGAATATCTTAACTCTTTAATGTAATCATATTCCCTTCACATAATGCTGCACTATATGAAAGAACAGATAGACTCCGTTGTATCAACCGAACAGTCTCTTGATATTTTTTTCTAGACCAATTTGTCTAACAAATACAAAACAACTGGAGAATGTATTTTGCATTATTAATGTATACATTTGTCAGTTCATTTTGAGGCTGCTCACTGTCAAGGAATGGATATTGTTTTATTAGGAAAAATACTTTTCTGAACAAAAGGACGCTTTGTAAGTGAAAAAGTGGTTTTCGTCAAGAAATTCAATAAAATGAAAGTTTTCGAAATCTTTAAACCTGTAGTCCATATGAGTCACTACTGTATCAATAATTTTAGAAGATACAATTTTTGTACCTTTCAAAAAAATCTCTCCCTGAAAGTTCATTCCTAGTCATGACTACGTTGATGCAGATTTAAATAGTCTCTGCATATCTAACACGGTATATTACTACGTTATGCATGTGAGAGATCTTTCAAAAAAATTACAATTATGTAATTTTTGAAAAAACAAAAAAAAAAAAACTCGAAATAAACTTTACGCTATACTAAAGAGTGTAATTCGCGCTATTCGTAAGAAAAAATTTGCAGCCATACGTGAGAAAATGGCGTTTGAGCGTTTCTGATGCAAAATTTGCAAATTTGCAAAAATGCAAAATGAGCTACTTTTCACAGAAAATGGTTGTGTTTTCGAGAAACTCTACTTGGCATTATTTAAAGCACATGTACTCGTAAATATAATAATGTGAAAAAATCGCCGCTAATGTAAATATTATCGACGTGAGAAACGTGAAAATATTTACATTTTTGTAATTTTTGAGAAAACCAACCTATAGAGCAATATGGATTTATGTCATCTGATAGAGTACATTTACCACTATCCCTATCAAAAGTTTAGAGAAAAAATTTGGAGCCGTTTTTAAGAAAATCTTTTTGTAATTTTTTAAAATTGCACATATTGCACGCAATATTGCACGAAAACTACTAAAATTTTGAAAAACATTTACATGACCTTGATGGAAGAACTCAATATGCAGAACAAATTTTATTTGAAGAAAAAATCTCTATCTTCAATTTTCTACTTGGAAAAAGACGCCGAAAAAAATTCAAACTTTCACAATTTTCGAAAATTCAAGAGTTATCCGTGAAAATCGGACCTATGCCATGTTAATAAGTGTATTTTACTCTATTCATTCGAGAAATTTAAAGAAAAAATTTGGGGCCGTTTTTGAGAAAATTTTGAAAATCCCAGGTGGGCTTTATACAAAGTACCCCCAAATTTTGAAGAATCTTTTTCAAAATCTCAAAGTTTTGACTTGAACCAGATCGATTGGGGAATATCCATTTTGGAAGAAATCGTACGTATGGTTTAGGCGCTAGCAGTGTTCACAGATGGACAGACAGACGGACGGATAGACGGCCGGCCGGCCGGACAGACAGACGGACGTTTTCCTTTCAATTGGTTTTTCCGTATCAAGGACCCACAAAACAGGGTTTCTGGCTACACCACGTGTTAGGGGATTTTTTTTCTTAATTTAGCAACTGGTTTTATCCACTTTTTCGTTTTCACGGTCCGGCAATTAATTTTTTTTCCGACGAAAATTGGCCATTTTTTCGCACAGCATTACATAACTTTCCCTATACTACGTATATCACTCCGTGTATATGTACGTATACGGGAAAGTAAAAATGAAAAATGAAAATGAGAAAAATAATTGTAAGAAAAAATAAAAGTATAATTTAGTTTATTTATTTATTATATGCATGTGTTTATTAATTTTAATAATTTATTTAAACTTTTTTTCATTACACACATTTAGATGTTTCTCTCAAATACGTTTTTTCACATATTGTTTCATGTTGCATCATATGAAAGTTATTTTTGCTAATTTGAAAGTTATTGTTGATAACTTCATAAATTTTAATTTTTTAAAAATAAATGTCATTAATAATCCGACATTTAAAATAAATGTGCGAATAAAATTGACATATTTTGTAGACAGAATTCGAATCTGCAACGAAAATTGGGGGTTTCTATTTAAAATTCCAAAGTTACACCTGGCTCACCACCAGTGGATAGAGTGAGGGTCGTAACAATAGTAAGCTGATTGATATCTGATATGTGATTATGGGAATATTGAATTTCTAATATATTTATGGTGTAATAAAGTCAATCTGAAATACGTATAATATATTTCAAATATATGTTATTACATTCTGTACCCTCCCCTGTTTCCGAAATAAATGCACTTGAGTCTTAACGTGACCCCTCCCAAAAGAGAAGTCTGGATCAGCGCCTGGTTGGCTATAGGTTCTATGGATAATTCTTTGTGAAGTTGGTCGTTGGTGACAAACCAAGGGGCATTAGTGATTATTCTTAGGTACTGATTTTCGAAAATTTGTATTTTGTGGATATTGCTTTTTGTGGCGTTGATCCAGATGGGACATGCGTATAAAAGGAATGGTCTTAAAATGGTTTTATATATTATCATGGTTAAGTTATACGGCAGTGTGGAATTTCTATTGATGATAGAGGTTGGAGAAACCACGGACAGCTACCGATAAGACAGCCGGCCAGTCGGATTCTCTTCCAGCCATCGGGTGAATTCGAGTGGCTAATTATTTAGCTAGTATCGAAAATTTGCCACCATCTGGACTCGAACTCTAGGACTTACTGATCAGGGTCTCTGCAGAAATAGCAGAAATGCTCATTCTGAGTTGAACGCAAAACTCAATAATTTTCTGTGAAAAAGAGTTTCAAATGTCGCATTTACAGTAATGCTTATACTGCGATTTTTCTAAGAGCGACCCTCAAGGCCACTCAAATCCGATCTTCGCGATGGAATATGTCACGGCATTTCGCGTCTTTTCTCGGTCTTGCCGGTAGAAGTCGCATGATCGCAAGCACTGTTTCATACGGTCGCGATCGTGCGAAATCTAGAGGAACGACTGAGAAAGACGCGAAATGCCGTGACATATTCCATCGCGAAGATGGGATTTGAGTGGCCTTGAGGGTCACTCTTACAAAAATCGCAGTATAAACGCCATTTTCTTAGAAACTGCTCCAAAAGGTTAAACAAATTTCTTATAGAACAATCTTTCACTCTTATTTAATATTCTTAAAGTAATATTTCGGTTCAAACCTTAGAAAACCAAAAAAATGAGACAATTTTGAAAAAAATGTACTTTCGGCGGCGGTAAGAAATTAGAAAACTGACTAGTAGGAGAAAGTCTGTGCCATTCTGTAGCACAACTAGTTACTTTCTCGTATACGTACGTATATGGAGAAATATAAATAGTACAGAGAAAGTTATGTAATGCTGCGGAAAATCTATTTCGAGATTTCAAGGGAAATACACGTTTTGGGGTCCCCTGATACCGAAAAAGTGTTGTTTTGTTTTCAAAACGTCCGTCTGAGTTGTGCCCAGGTAGGTGTAATGGGCGGCGGATGTCTACCTCTTGCGAATTCTGTATTTATGCGAGTTTGCATGGAAGAGTTATTCAAGTGCAATTGCAAAATGTCTTTCTCCTTACCTATAGTGTCGACTTTTAAAACATTTGGTGATGTCCTTGTTCGTAATATTCCCTCGTATTCTATTTGCAATTGAAGCAAGAAAATTGTGATGCAATTATAGTAGGTCCTTTAGAAGAGAAGTACTGAAACATTCTACTGTAACTAAATATATTTAGAAAATTTAGAGCAGACATGCCATAGCGCACGAGTCATCATACTGCTCAATAGACTATAAACAAGTTTGCTTGTAAATGACACTGATATGAACCATTGAGGTGCCCATGTATGATAACCCTGCTTTCGGATTGAAAGTTTTGATGATCGCATTTCTGACTACTAACATTGTTCGTATCTCGACACGTTCCAACGACCTTGTGTTTTTACTTATGTATAGTTTCCCATATAATTTAGCACTTGAAAGTAGAAGTAGTACAAAATATATGTAAATGAAGCAGGAGGAAAATGCACTATTGCAAGTTCTGCGAACGTTGTATATTACAGTAACTATACACATTATATCAGTACTACAAAAGTGATAAAATTGTTTTTCAGCATACCTATGTATGTGTATATTTGTATAATGATATAGCCAACCAACTAAAGATGTGAAGCGTATTCTTGTGGTGTATGTATTGCAAATCCAAAAGTTTCAGTTCTGGACGAATTTTTACTTTCGAATTTTGCATCCCTTTTGGTTTGGTTGTCCAGGATCACAGACTAACAGAAATACTCTTAACCTCAGCGACAGATGTGTAAGTACATGCAGGTAATGAAAGAGAGAAAATATTATAATTAGTAATTTGCTGGTTACCCAGCGTTCTGCTATTTTATCACATTCATCTAGTAGTCAACCATGCTTATCTGCATTCATTAGAATTAGCACTTACAGCACGCTCTACCGTCTCTCTACAGAACTATTTCCATTTATCGCAGTCTTAGAACGGAAACACTGTGCTTTGTGCAAAACGCTTTTAACACTTCGAACGATTGAGGTTAATTAGTCGCCTCTAACGTAATCATACCATTCTACGATATATTTGCATATTAATGAATTATCCACTGCCGCTTTCTGCCGGTCCTGAAGCACTGTGCGGCGACGTGAGTCAGCCTGCCTGGGCACTCTCTTCCTGCGCACGCGCGTTGTATAACAGTTTCGTGCTTCCTCGCTGCCACAGGCGACCACCTGAGCCAGTCCGTGGTCGCTTCATGGCGACTTTTTCACGTCTTTTTTTATACGAGACGGTTCATTCTGCGTCTTTTACTAAATGAGCCCGGTTGCGAGGTTGAACTAGAACCGGATTTACCGGGCAGGAGCCCAAAGATCCCGAGTTTAGGAGAGTCCCGAGAGAGGACGGAAAAAGAGAAAATGTTTGTGAGGGAGATTTTATTTTAAAAATTAAATGTATTTATCTTTGCTAAAGGTATTCATATTTTAACTTTTCAGTTTATATGTACATAGGATAAGAATTAAAAACAGGTATACAATTTGTTTTTAGTATAGCGCCCCCAGTGGCTGGGATGGTAGAATCGCGTGAACAGTTCATTAAAAGCACGATGTAAGAGATATAGGTGGGTTCACTCCCGGTCTAAAACTGAAGCTAATGTGAGGTTAGTTCTCACAGCTCTCGCTATGTAAGCGCTGCGAACGACTTGGGCATTTTTGGTACAAGATGGTGATCCATTTAATAGCTTTGTAACCTCTGGTGGAAGCAATGATGTATACATATACCACTAGATGGCTGACTCCGCGCTTTCCCAATAGGCGAAGGTGAGGCCGTACAGGGCGCCATGTTGCACGGCAAAAGCTTCGAATGTCAATTGCAGCCCATGACAGTTCGGTAGATTTTTACGAGTGTAACACGTATACATTGTGTTTATTAACATGGTTCTGTTCCATCATAAAAAAGTAAAGCTGTAGGCAACAATAAATTGTCGAAATATATTTTATAATTTACATAAAACTACGAACAGCATTGACGTATTACCAGAGACTTGCAAAAATGAGGACTTTTTTATGATGACTTACAGGTACAAACTTCTTATACTACTTCAGAAGAGGTCAATACTGCACGTGACAATACTGTTAATACTGCACGTGACAGTAACTCTGATCCCGTGTTCAGCAGTTAATGTCAAGGAAATTCTGATCAAACTGGCAATGTTTGTTCCTATCAAATTTTTAACGTAAAAGTAACCTATAGAGCACTTCCAGAAATCTTTTATCCCAACCAACATGAAAACGAGAGCCTGTGAAGCCAAAGAATCAGATTCTTCAATGTCTATGTTACCATAGTCAGCAAATCCTTCATATTTGCCTAAAGAAGAATTATAGACTGTTCTTTCTTTTATGTGCATGCTATCAAGTAGCAACGCTGCTTCTTTTGAAGCATTTCCTCTACCAATTCCTTCAAGAACTTCTTTAAAAAACAGGATTGCAATTCACCGATCCCATACAATTTCCTAATGAACTCTGAGCGGGTAGAGTGAAAACTTTCCTCAACTACTCATAAGCCCTCGGAGAATAGAAATTTACAGTGAGAGCAAATTTTTTCATTTCATCTGAATATCTTCTTCCATTATTCATTCTGGAACCATTGCATATTTCATTTTCAAACATTTCCAAAGCCATGCCTGAAAAATTATGATGCAACACTTGAGTTGCATGTTCATTAATAAGGTTGTCATCTTTCAATTTATTAATTATGTCTTCATAACATTCGATTTTTAATGTTTTGCAACGTATCTGCTGTTGAAGAGTCTTTATTTTCCTCTTCATTTTCTTTTTTTCAGGTGACAACTGGGAAAGAGGTTTCTTAGTAATTCCTTCAAATGCGTAGGTGTGATCATCACATCACTAGAGCAGGGTTCGGATTCCGGTGATGAACTTCGGTGTTTTGGTGGCATTCGCTTCACAACTGGTGTATTAAGGTGTCGGGGAACGTTAAATATGCTTGGTATAGCATTAAATTTGAGTCTTCCTGCTACCCTCAGGTCGCACTTCATAATCTTCTGACGCAAAATGTTCACTGCATTTATAACTATATTTATTAGGAACAAATTTTTTCCTTCCCATTGCAACTACCCACTGTTTTGTTGCCAGCACATTCTTCAAAGGAAATCTAGAAACAAGTAATATATTTCGATAAATGAAATACACAAATATCATAATTGTTCACGTAGCACGACAGTATTAAATACGTCAAAAATAAAAGTACTTTTATTTACCTGTGGAAGCTTATATTTTGGCCTTTTTTCTGCCTGTTAGTGCAATTGTAAGCGCTGCACGATATAACCATTTTTTATAAAGGCATGTACAGAACACTACACAATACAGTTGCGTATGTTAACACTAATCACACACGGGAAAACTCACTACAACACACCGCTTTCGGCAACAGGAATAAGGTTTTTGCCGTGCAAAATGGCGCCTAGGGCGGCCTCACCGCCAAAGCCCCAGTCATCCATCTAGGAGTATATGTATACATCATTGGGTGGAAGCCACTAAATCGCGAGACGCCATCATGAATGCCCAAGTCGATCGTGCGCACCGTACGGATAAGCGAGGAACTAGCCTCAAACTGGCTTCAAAAATTTTGTCCAAAAGGCGGCTAGTTGACATACCTATGTATCTTACACCGTGTTAAAAGTGCCGGATTTTTCAGTTCGTTTCGGACGGCCATTGAGACATACAGGGTGTGGAGCATGTGCTTGAGCGAAAGTTAGAGTGCTACTTCTTTTATATTTGAGATATGGTCGCAGTTTCGTTCAGAGTGTTAGTTAATGCAGTGAAGGGCAATGTTGGGACTTCTTATACTTTATTATGTCTAACAGCGCTATGTGCTAGATAAACCGACAGAAACAGTGCTGATAGCATGCCAAGTGAAATTGTGGATTGGTCAATGTTTTCATGCATTGGTTTGGTAATAAATGTTTACATCATAACACTTGTTTTGGCGACATTCTTCACTTAAGTGTGTTCAAGACATTGAAGCTACATCCGAAACAAGACACTCCAGCTGTTAGATCTTCATATTTCTGTTTGCCTGCATCAGGAAACGTTTTTCACAATGTTCATAGTTTCACATTTATTCTAGTAGAATCGTAGTGTAGACATATTACATAAAATTATTTGTATTCCTCAAAAAGTAATAATGAACGGTTCCTGCTTCACGTAACCACAACATTGCAAGAACATGATTACTATTTTTAAGAGCTTGTGCACAGAAACTAGTACTTACCGTCATTATTTGTTGGAAAATGTAACTTTGTGGTACGCGTACGGCAAAATAGACAACCTTACAAATATTACAAAGAATTCATGGCCATATAAAACTGTAAAGTAAACACAATACTGGAGCGACATGCCTGCCGCATTGCGTATTGAGAACAATCAGAAGAGTGCAAATTTGCAAATATCCATGAAGCCGAACCAAGCATAATGTAAAGAACCCGTACGAAAGTATCTTTAGCGTATTAATTTCAAAATGGTGGCCTCGGTGCCAATTGTCACCTCGTCCGTCAACATTTCGTTCATACGTCAAGTACTAGTTACGTAACTAATTATTATTTTGGCATGCTGGATAAACAATCATAAGAACTTAGTTTAAGTATATGGCAATTTACATCTCTTATATCAGGTTTGGCTATGTTTATTTTTTAAACAACGTATCCTACATATAAAACATCAAAAAAACTGACCGTCTTCGGTGGCTCAGGGCACCGATTGATCTCACTGCAGTGCGCAAAGACCTAGGGTTCATGTCCAGATGGTGTCAGGATTTTCGACACTACCAACATAGGTCGAATTCAACCTCCGCCTGGAGGACAATTCTAGCGACCGGTTGCTCTGATCGGTAGGTTTCTGTTATTTCTATTATCAGAACCAGGCGAATGTGGGAGTGGTGCCCTAACAAACAGGCTACGGACCGCGCGCGATCTTTCCCTCCTCTTCCTCGTTCTATATTCACCGATCACACACGTACATGCACTTCTCTACCGCAGATGTCTGGAGACCAGTCGGGAACTTAGAGCTTGTCCCGGCTGGTACGACATACTTGGTTGAAGAAAACTTCAGCAAGACAACCTGTAAGACGGCGCTGGATCTCATCAACCACTGGGGTAAGATACAGTGGCGTCTCCTCATTCTGAATCTAGGGCGTTGGCAGTGAAGGAAAGTATTAATCCCCACACTTCTCTATTCGCATTCATATTTGGAGTGAAACTGAATTATATAAACAAAAACCTGATTTATTTTAATTTATATTATTAGAAGACTGGAGCCGCGGTGGCTCGGTGGCAGGGCACTGGCTTCCTGACCTGAAGGATCCAGGTTCAAATCCCGGCGTAGGCTGGGATTTTATCTGGTGCCTTCCCTTCAGGGCGACCCTTCTGGGGTCGACTCAGCCTCCTTTCCAAGTGAGTATCAGGATCTGTCCTGGGGGTAAAGGCGGCCGGAGCGTTGTGCTCGCCACACGACCTCCTCCTTGTGTCGACAGCGACGAAAAGGTGGAGCCCTGCCTTCACCTCCCCTTAGGGCCACATCGGCTAGTGTGCAATGCACAGGGCCTTTACCTTTTTTTTACCTATATTATTAGAAGAAGGAGGGAAATATTGTCGCAAAGTAAGAACAATGAGTGTATTGTAGTTTCTAATGCGAAGTTTGGAAGAATATATTTTAAAGTATTTAAAAATACATGCTCAGCGTGTTTCCCATTCTTCAGTTGTCGTTTTAAAAATTAAATTCTGAAATATTATTCGGTTAAGTCTTGGTCACCCATTATCAATTACTCGTTTCTTTTATTCGTATAAAAGGGAAGAAAAGCAATTATTTAAAAACTTTTGCGCCACTTTTTCACTCTCCATATCAAAATAACACTAATTTCTTGAGTTCATAAAGGCTGCAACGCGCAACGGAGAATATCACAAATACGGACGCTCGCTCATTTGAGCAGGCCGTTGAATCAAGATCCAACGCCTTCGCACGCTTCTTGTTTGAGTGGGGGGAGGTCGCGCAATGCGCTGCCGTCACCCAATCCATCCTGAAGACGTTGGAGAAATTCGCCAACGGCCTGAACTGAGCTAACACACTGCTAACACGTTGCATGGACGCACTGGTGACGATCGGACGGGACGCACGGAAGACCGAGTAAGTAAAAAAAACTAAATAAACTCAAAGGAATGTTTTTTGTTACCTTGGGCGTTGACATACGACTGGCACACCAAAAAAGACACCTTCCATGATATAAGATCACAGCCACCATTCGTGATAAAACAAGCGGGAATAATGACCCCCCGCTGTTGACGCGCCCGGAAACACTCATCAGCAAAAAACCTGAGGGTCGTGAGGGGCTGTAACCCCTGGCTTCATGCCACGGTCCCTCCAATCAAAATCGCAACTTCAAAAGTCAGCGCATTTGTATGCGGTTTCACGGCCCACTGAAGCTCCTGATTGATTCAGTTTTTCATCCAAGGCAGAGTGATTCATTTGTGGTTGCGGCTACGATATGTCAAAATGAAATCATTCCTTGCCTCAAAGCCAAACTGAATTGCACTAGTACCACATTTGAAACGCACATAAACTACACAATACCAGTACGCATCTCAAGATAAGGGAAATAATTCTACATCTACGTTTACGTTCGTGTTTTAAAAATCTTAAATTCAATTTGAAACTAATGTATAGCTCGTGATGTAACTGGGAAAAACATTTTGTTTCGGATGAGTTCTGACCAAATTTATCTCGCGTTTCTTGGAGTGATTTTTGCCGAGGTAAAAGTTACATTTCTCTTTTTTCTTTCGTTAACTTCCGGATTGAAATTCTACCTCTTAGGCGGGAACGTGACGTTACGGTGGGAGTGGTGGTGACAATACTCAAGGAAGTCGTTTGGGGATATTTTGGTTTGGACATTCACGTTGAGACTAATCACTTTCATATTGGGACTAAGCATTTTCAAACTGAGAAAAATGACGAAACGAATATTGTTTTATTGAAGATTGTATAGGCATATATCAATTTTTTTCTGAATTCTCATAACGTAAACTTAAGGTTAGAATGTAGGAATTTTTAATTGGAAGCTGACAATATCAAAACCCTTTGTGTTATCTACAGTGGTGACATGATAAGGCTGTATAATACGATCGGGGTAAAAAAACACCACATATCATTGGGTAAAGGATGAAAATAAACTTCCAAAATCACGAGATATGAGGAAGACTAATATTAAGGAGGATTAATATTTCTTCATGTTTCAATATATTGAAGGAAATCCAATGCTTCCATCTGTAGACCAGAAACGAAAGTTGGAAAAAATCAAATTATTCTTTCAACAGAATGTTAACGGAAACTTTTGGATGGTTCGACGTTCACACACAAAGGAATTTGTACAGAGACCAAAAACATTAATAATGTATGCATCAATGTAAAGTGTCGTGAATACGTCTTTGAATTATCAAGCGGATAACATTCCTATTTTATACATGGACACAAATTAATTACGATACAAATTATAATTTGTTTATTGCAGAGAAGTTGTCCTAAAGGTACTCAATAGTTGTACAAAAGGTAAAGCATTATAAAATCAACGTCCGGTATTTTTAGAGTTATTTTACCTTTATTCGACGTCTATACCGGTAAAATACCACTAAATAGAGGTATTTTACCGGTATTTTCTCATGAAAATACCGGTATTTTCATGAGAAAATACCGGT
>JAHLJT010007446.1:0-20749 GCA_031308135.1 Acheta domesticus
AATGTGGAATTGTACAATGCAAAACATTATGTAATTTCCGTATGTACAAATTTGGTATTGAAAACAATTATGTAATTATAAAAACCCTTGAAAGACTAAATAAGTCGAATAAATACATTTTTTAACTAGTGGTGCTACAGAATGGCACAGACTTTCCCGTATTAGTTTTCTATTTCCTTGGGTCTTCGCTAGCTATTCGGAATTGCCACATACTCTTTCTTGCCAGCTGTCTATCACCGCCAAAAGTACATTTTTTTGTCATTTTCTTAATTTTTCGGTTTCCTATTGGTAGAACGGAAATATTAATTTTAGAATATTAAAGAACACAAAAACCTAGCCGTAAATGGCAATTTTCTTTTAAAAATTATGTGCCGTTTAAGAGAAAATGGCGTTTTAGCGCTACTAAAAATGCGAAATTTGAAGCTCATTTTCACAGAAAATTTTTGAGTTTTCAAAATACTTTATTTGAAGTTATTTGAAGCACTTACACTCACAAATATAATAATCTTTACAAATTGCTGGTAATGTGCATATTAAAGATGTGAGAGATCTTTCAAAAAATTACATTTATGTAATTTTTGAAAAAACAAAAAAAACTCAAAATAAACTTTACGCTATACTAAAGAGTGTAATTAGCACTATCCGTTACAAAAGTTTCAAGAAAAAATTTGCAGCCATATATGAGAAAATGGCGTTTGAGCGTTTCTGAAAATGCGAAATTTGAGCTACTTTTCACAGAAAACGGTTGTGTTTTCGAGAAACTTTACTTGACATTATTTAAAGCACATGTACTCGTAAATATAATAATGTGAAAAAATCGCCGCTAATGTAAATATTAACGACGTGAGAGACAAGTAAAAATTTTACATTTTTGTAATTTTTGAGAAAAACAACTATAGAGCAATACGGCTTTTATGTCATCTGATAGAGTACATTTAACACTACCCCTACTAAAAGTTTAAAGAAATATTTGGAGCCGGTTTTGAGAAATTTTGATTTTGTAATTTTTTAAATTGCACATATTGCACACAGTATTGCACGAAAACTACTAAATTTGAAAACCATTTACATGACCTTTATGAAAGAACTCAATATGCAGAACAAATTTTATTTGAAGACAAACTCTCTATCTTCAATTTTGTAGTTGGAGAAAGACGCCGCAAAGAATTCAAACTTTCACAATTTTCGAAAATTCAGAGCTGTACGTGAAAATCGGACCTATGCCATGTTAAAAAGTGTATTTTACTCTATCATACAAGAAATTTAAAGAAAAATTTGGAGCCGTTTTTGAGAAAATTTTGAAAATCCCCGGGGGCTTCAAATAAAGTACCCCCAAATTTGAAGAATCTTTTTCAAAATCTCAAAGCTTCGACTAGAATCAGATTGACCGGGGGAATATCCATTTTGGAAGAAATCGTACGTATGGTTTAGGCGCTAGCAGTGTTCACAGACGGACAGACGGACGTTTTCCTTTCAAGTTGGGTTTTCGGTATCAAGGACCTAGAAAACAGGGTTTCTGGCTACACCACGTGTTAGGGGATTTTTTTTCTTATTTAGCAACTGGTTTTTATCCACTTATTAATTTTCACGGCCCAGCAATTAATTTTTTTCCGCCGAAAATGGCCATTTTCTCGCGCAGCATTACATAACTTTCCCTATACTACGTATATCACTCCGAGTATACGTACGTATACGGAAAGTAAAAAAGGGAGAAGTTTCAGAGCGTACTAAATTTGCAATAAATCGTCTCGTTTAATTTGCGTGTACCTATGGAGTCCTTCCGAAGCTGGTGCATTGGAGGCAATGGAAGATTGAGGAAGAGCGGCAGCTGGGAGTTGGAAGTGGCCGGCGTGCTCCTTTTAGGATTTTGGATGGTAGAGTCCGCGGCTATTAACTAAGCTAAGAATACCGACCCTTTCATCTCATTTTATTACTGTTTTATGAACAGGAAATATTGTTTTTGAAAATCTCTTATTTTCGCGTGGAGAACAATTGTACCTTCTGTTATCAATGTAAATCGTGTCTTAGACCAGAATTAAAATCCCGATACGTTCAAATCGGGATTTGAACTCTACCTTCTATAGTTTTCCTCGTTCAAGAAATACTTTAAAGAGGTACAATGTATGTAATAGGTTGCCGCCTTCCCAATTCGCAACCTACCCTCCGCCACTAGAGTCAACGCCATCTACACTTATTTGCACACACTAAAGTGTGGATATCGTCAGTGGAAGAACCTTAATGCGTGTCGTTATTGGCTGAACCAGGTGGAGATAAGTTCCTTCACTCGCCGCGTGATGTCAGTGAAGTCAATGTTTGGTTGATTGTTAGTGATTACGGGCGCGTCATATTGAAGTCATAGGTCGCGTAAGTGTATAGCATTTTTTTTTATCTGAAGGTGGCGGTAATCTTCCCCCGCTGGATGGCGAGATACGGCGCCGACCTACCGTCGACTAGCAGGGCTTTCCCCAACCAGGTATCTCCCACCAGCTAGGCACCGTCCATTCAGGACAACATGCCTTCAACATGCGTCAGGGCATGTGTGGTAGTGTAGTACATGTTAGTGTAAGTGTGTGTGTGTGTAATGTGTGAAGATAAGACAAGGAAGAGGAAGGAAAGTTTGCGCGCGTTCCGTGGCTCGTTTGTGAGTGCACTGCTCCGGCATTCACCCGGTGTGAATCGGAGAAACCACGGAAAACTACCGGTCAGAGCAGCCCTCCAGACTTCTCCTCCAGACAGACAGCTGACAAGCTAGTGTCTATAATTCTACCGCCGTCGGGACTCGAACATAGGCCCTCCGGGTCAGAGGCCAGGTCATTGCAGTGACATCAATTAATGCACTGAGCCACCTCCGCCAGTCGCTGAAGTCAACTTGAGCCGATTAGCTGCCGACTAAAAAAAGGTATACTACTGAAATAATACAGGAGACGATCATGCTGAAACCGACAGACCGTACTGTGCACGTACATTCATGTTGTGACATGGTCACACACGTTTATCTGGCATTGTAATGCATCAGTATCGAGGTGTCTATGAGTTTGTTGGCACAAACATTATAAGTGACATATTTCCTTCCTTTGTGTTTACAAGCGTACTGTGTAAGCTGTGTTTGTGTTTTGTATTTTTATCATCCCAAGACCGTGTGTAAATCATACAGAATTGCTGCTGTATTTGTTCTCATATGTAGGCTGACCACTGTTGGACCAAGAAGAAAGATGTTCCAGATACAGAATATGCCCGAAAATCATTATTACTACTTTCTAGGTTCAGAATGAGTAGTCAGAATAAAAGCCAAAAAAAGCAGTATACCATTTAGAGTGGAATAGCTAGTTACTGATTTTATGAATAATCATAAAATGGTTCCTGTCACACAAAACTCCTTCCTGTCGACGAAAAACTGAAATGGTATTTGAATTGTATGTAGAATACGTGTAGTTATTTTCATTCTTGTGAAGGAAAAGAGTTTATTTTGTAGACTAGTGTAATTGGCATTAAAAAAGGACATCCTGTACAGTATACGAGATATAGGAAAGGTTAAGAGAAAGTCCATCATTCGGTCGGCAACTAACCAGTTTTGTAGTATAGTGTAATTGGCATTAAAAAATAAATCCTGCACATATACGAGATCAATGGAACAGTTTGGAAACCGTCCGCATATTCCGTAATTTCCAAATTTAATTATTTTGAAGTAACGAAAATTACACTTTTTCATATTTATAAACATACTCTAATATGATGAAATATTTAAAAACTTATACAGTATTTAGGCAATTTTGCAAATATGCTGATGAGCTTCGTGAATTGTAGGGCTTCTCAAATGCAAGACTTTGTACCAGGTTCACTGAGGCCCGCTGCTCCATGTGCCACTCACATTTCACTGATTCGAGCGGTTCGCATCCGGACGCCTCAGCTCCTCAACGCTTCCGTGGAACTGACCTGGTATATCTAATGGAACAATGTGACCTATCGTTGAAGAAACACTGTACTCATTGTTCCCGTTAATCAGTTCGTTTCGTAGCGACGGGAGTACTTCAGAGGAGAAAAATGGGTCGCTTGCTGCGCAGACTGCGGCGCTGGGCTCCTTCCTTCTGCGAGGATGCAACAGATTGAACTGCGCCCGCTGGCGCAGGGAGGAAGGTGAGTGCGCGCAGCGACGAGCAGAACGAGCAGCCGGCCCCTCGGCGAGTGGCCAGCGCTGCAATCCTTGCAATCGTGCATTGTCCTCCGCAGGAGGCGAGGAGGACTCAGAGGGCGGCGCTCGGAGGGGCGACAGCCGCGAGCAGTTGGCAGCAGAGGCAGCCGCGGGGCGGAGGCAGCGCGCGCTCGCCTTGCGGCGGCGAACAGGCGCAACTCGCGCTGATCACAAGACATGCGATGGGAGTGTTTGCCGCAACAGATCTGAACATCAATGCAGTTTTTACTGTATATAATGAAGAAGTTATAATGATTGATGACATTATTTACATACTGACTGGCATCCAAAAGTTTATGATCGAACGTGTGAACTTATTCGCAATGGAAATAATGCGAATTTTGATCATTCAAATTAATCCATGCCCTGACATATATTGACGTCTATATACCTAATAAAATTGTAAACTCATTTGCGTGTTTCATTTATTTCGTGTATTGCCATAGAATGTTGTTTATTCTTCAAAATAATGAATTATTATTAAATCCACAGATTTTATTAATGTATGGTTGGGTATCTTGTCAGAAGCCTGACTCGATTTCATTCTGAAATATTTTCATTATGACGATGGGTAAGTAAACACTGTATGTGCCGGAAATACGATTGACGGCCCAGTATTTGTAATAAAACGATTTCATACCTAGCGAAACTCCAGTAATTATTTAAATTTTCGAAGGCAAATTCAAAGAACGTTTAAGAATGTCTTATGCAAACTATGAATATGTCGTTGAAATAAGACGAATTATTGAACATTGGCTGTCGAAATAGGTATTAGATTCAGTCACCTTACAAAGACGAAAACCTTATTTGGAGTTTCAATGTCCTATGTGCAACAGCAAATAGTATTGTTTAGTCCATGTAATAATCACATCTATTAGAATATGTTAATAAAATCTATTTTATATAGTAGTGCCGCATTTTTGGAATTCGTTTAATTATGCGATGTGTAATAAACAATGAATATACATGAAATATGACCCACGACAAATTATTACTTTCCCGTATACGTAGTAATATACGTAGTATAGAGAAAGTTATGTAATTCTGCGGAAAAACTTCTTCGAGATTTTATCGGAAATACACGTTTTGGGGGCCCCTGATACCGAAACATTTTTTTTTTTCAAAACGTCCGTCCGTCCGCCTGCCTGTCTCTCCGTCTATAAACAATACTACCGCTTAAATCATACACGGGATTTCTTCCAAAATGGATATTCTCCGGTCAATCTGCTTCCACTCGAAGCGCCGCAATTTTGAAAAACTTTTTTTAAAATTTGGGATAACTTAAGAAGGAAATTTTCTGACTAGCAACCGAAAGTGAGAAAGCTGGAGTTTACTTGGAGGAACAGAAGAAGCTTCTATTATATGAGTAGCGTATACAACAAATTAAGTTGTTCATCCGAATTGGTGTTTATCATATTTTTACGTCATTTTGTTTTTCGCATTTTTCAAACATTTTAAGATCATTTTGTAGATCAGTTTTGGTGGTTTTAAGGTATTAAAATCCGCTTTTAAGTTAATAAACACCTGTTAATACCAGTCTAACACAGTCTAATAGGCTACTAAAAACAGTCTAACACAGTCTAAGGGACTGTTACTGACGTGATGCTGGATGGCTCCGCGCTCGCCTAGACGGAAAATACGTTAAAGAAAACGATCGCTGGCGCAGCGTCTACCTTGCGATGGTGGCGCTCTTGGTGGATGAAAGCGGAAACTGGAAGCGGCGACGCTCCGGTGACCCTGCAAGACGAGAGTAAAAGTTAGCTTTTGTTACACGCGGTAGAGATGTGCTTCTGTAATGAACTGAAAAATTCTAGACATGAACAACGTGTTGCGTATTTAGTGTGTCAAAGTGAAATCCGTTCAACTTTTCATGTCCCTGGAGAAAACTCCCATTGTTCTTCAATCAGGAGATAAAGCACCTGTGTTATAATATTAACTGGTAGTATTTAGTAATGTAAAAAGTAATAATTATAAATTATATAAAGACATTTGTTCGAAAAAATATGGCTATAAAATTCCAGAAGCAAAACGGCTTGTGCGCTAGTGTCATCCTCATACTTCTCAATGCAATTGCTAAGAATTAAATTACTAAAGGAAGGGATTTATTCTATCAAATTTTGCATGCTCTCAATGACGTACTACACGGTTGCACAAATCTCCGGACGAAAATCACGTCGCGGTGTAACATCTTAGGTATATGTCCCAAAATTTGCCTTTTAAAATAAGAAAGAAAATAATAAAATGACATTGTACCTTATCCGACCATCTCTAAAGTGGCTTCTCCTGAATGCTGTGTCTGACATAGATGTATGTATTCTAAACAAATTAAAAAACATAATTCTTTCTTTGTGTCCTAAAATAGTAATTGAGTTCTGAATGTTTGATTGTGAATGTAATTTAACTCTTTATTCTGCACTTCGTTTCGTTTCAGAACAGTTGTTGCTGGTATATCATTTAAATTGGTCGTTGAGTAAACTCTGTAAACTGCAAATGCATTCAAGTTTCATTATTAGTATTAATATTATTAACGTATTCTTTTAAATTAAATACTCATGCAAATATGCCCAATTATTCACAAAATAAACAATATATACGAATGTGGTGGTTTTGGAAATTTGCTTTCTGTGATTTGAAATTAAATTATATTCTATGGTTTCTCATGTTTAGAAATACTGAAAAATGTAGCAATTTGTTTCAATATTAATTCAGAAAATGAAAATTGATTTCTAAATTAATTAAAATATCTTATTTTCATTGTTAAATAAAATGAATGTATTTATTGAAAGCGTTACAAAAACCACAAGCACGCATTCAAGCAAGTAGTTTACATTAGCCGCAAAGCAAGACTTTGTATTAAACCAAACTAGTAGTGCTACAGAATGGCACAGACTTTCCCGTATTAGTTTTCTATTTCCTTTAGTTTCGGCTAGCTATTCGGATTTGCCACATACTCTTGTCAACTGCCATCTATCGTCGCCCAAAATACATTTTTTTTCACGTTTATCTAGTTTTGCAGTTTCCTAATGGTGGACCGGAAATATTAATTTTAAAATATTAAAGAACACCAAAACCTCGTCATAAATGGCAATTTTTATTGAAACATTTGGAGCCCTTTTTAAGAAAATGGCCTTTAAGTGCTGCTAAAAATACGAAATTTGAAGCTCTTTTTCACAGACAATTTGTGAGTTTTCGAAAAACATAATTAGAAGTCATTTGAAGTACATCAACTCCAAATACAATAATGTTCACAAATTGCTGGAAATTAGCATATTAATAGTGTGAGACTTTATATGGCATTATTTAAATCACATGTACTCATAAATATAATGTGAACAAATCGCTGCTAATGTAAATATTAATGACTGAGAGACAAGTGCAAAAATTACATTTTTGGAATTACATTTTAAAATTACGTTGTTGTTATTTTTGAAAAAACAAAACAATCGACTGAACTAATGTTAATGTCATCTCATAGAGTACATTTAGTACTATCCCTACTAAAAGTTTAAAGAAAACGTTTGCAGCCGTTTTTGGGAAAATCTTGGTTTTGTGGGTATTTAAAATTACACATATTGCACGCAATATTGCGTGAAAACTACGTAAATGATCAAAAAATGTACCTGACCTTAACGAAAGAACTTACTTTAGAGAAAAAATTGCATTTGAAGGAAAAATTTCTATGTTCAATTTTGTAGATGTAGGAAGACGCCGAAAAAAATAAGAATTTGAGAATTTTTGAAAATTCAGAGTAAACCGTAAAAATCGGGCCTTTGCCGCCTTTATACGTGTATGTTACTCTTCTTACAAGAAATTTAAAGAAAAAATTTGGAGACGTTTTTGAGAAAATTTTGAAAATGTCCCGGGGGAAATAGAAAACTAATACGAGAAAGTCTGTGCCGCTCTGTAGCACCACTAGTTCGTTATCAGGGCCCGGCAACGAATTATTTCTGCCAAAAATCCCCCTTTTATTCGCTCAGCATTACATAACTTTCCCTATACTACGTATATTACTCCGTATATACGTACGTATACGGGAAAGTAAAAAGGTAGTTGGACGTTTGTTTCCTCAATCCTGTAAGAACAGCCTAGTTTGGGAAATTGAAATCAGCAAGTACTGAGATATATGGAACAACTAATGAATATTTAATGTAAGGGAATTAGTTCACACAAGATTAAATTATATATTCTTATACTAGTCAAAAAGAAGATAAATTTGGAATGGTGACAAAATTGCATGTCTCGAAAACCCACGGAAGAGGACGAACGCGAGGTTGGAGTAGGGGCCCATTTGAAACCGAAATGTTGCAGTGACACAATAAAAATAGAATATAATATCAAATTAACGTTTACAATCTATAGACTTAGCAAGTAATCTAAGGGAAAATCTTAGTTAACATTCTGAATGAAGAATCAAAGGGGAACAGAGAACAGCAACAATCGACGTCTCTGATGGATCAGTTTTGCACGTCGGTGACGGGTTAAATTAATGCCCTGAATAACATAGCAACAATAATAAATGGCTCAAACAAGTTACAATAACTGGCAGAGATACCAAATTAACAACTAATACTAATTGAAAAGAACCGGTTCCGTAAGCAATTGCAGCGAGAGCACTCAGCTGTTTAAAATTTTCCCTCAAAGTCCCTCCTCTCTACGACATTGTTTCTCCTTGTGAAACGCGACCGTTGCAAACGAAATCACTAAGAATTTATTATGCACGTTAGCGTCGGCATAAATTAATCCTCTGAATAACATTGCAACAGTAAACACAAAGCAGTACCAAATACTAGTTAATCTCTGGCACAGACACAAAATGAAACATGAAAAGAACAGATTGCGTAATTAACTACAACCAAAGCTCTCAGCAATTTAAAACCTCTCTCTCACAAACTATGTCATTGCAACGGCCGCGTCGCACAGAGGAAACAAACACGAAGTCGCTGAGGGATTATTTCTGCACGACTCGTCGGCATGGGACAGTTTCTCCTGCGAGACGCGACCGTTTTAAACGAAATCTCTAAAGGATTATCGCGTCGACATAAGTAAATCCACTAAATAGCACATGTAACAACAATGAAGCAATACCAAATATTAGTCAATCTCTGGCACATATTCACAATGAAACGTGAAAAGAACAGATACTGTAACGGAACAGATACTGCAACCAATGTTCTCAATAGTATAAAACAAACTCTATGTCTATTCACGAACTTCGTTGGATTCGTGAAGGGGAATCAAACGAAGTCGCTTAGAGATCAATTCTGCACGTCTACGGGGCATACATCAACCTACTGAATAACGTGTAAACAAGAACATAAAGCTGTATACACACACTGCCTGTCGAACCCTAGTACATATACAATAGGATACTTGAAAAGAACGATTCCGGAAGTAATTGTAGTGAGAGCACTCAACTGCTTCAAATCTTTCCTACACACTCCTTTCCCTTTACGACTGTTTCCTCTGCCAGACCGGCCGGACGTGAATTAAATCTTAGAAGAATTATGGCGCCGACATAATTAACCTACTAAATACCATATGTACTCAACTGTGAACATAATGCTCAACATAATGTCAACTGTGTCATCTGAACATAATGGCAACATAATGCAGTACTAATCAATTTCTGGCACATATTCAAAACAAAACGTGAAAAGAACGAATTCCGTATGTAACTGCACCCAAAACACTCAGCGATGTAAAACCTTTTGCTCACTACTTCTATGGCACCGCAACGGTCTCGTGGCACTGAGAAAACAAACGAAGACGCTGAACATCAAACAATTCTAAACACATTAGTCAATCTCTGCCATATATTCAAAATGAAACGTGAAAAGAACGGATTCCATAACTAACTGCATTCCAAGCACACGGCGGTGTAAAAACCGTTCGCTCACAACCTCTACAGCACCGCAACGATTGAGTTGCTCGGGAGAAACAAAAGAAGGCGCCGTGGGATGAATTCTGCACGTGTACGGAGACGTAAATCAAACTACCAAATAAAATACCAAGAAGTGCATCAAGCAGCACCAAAACCTGCGGGTCGATCACGATCCGATTTCATAACTACAGTGCGATTTTTCTAACCGTGCCCCTGGCAGATTTCAGCTGTTGACGGTTTCATCCAATCGGAAGCTTGAACGTCACCACAGTGACGTCACTATAATGACATTTAAGCTCTCGATTGGATGAAACCGTCATCAGCTGATACCTGCCAGGGGCACGGTTAGAAAAATCGCAGTACAACTGCACCCCAAGCACACGGCGGTGTGAAAACCTTTCGCTCACAACCTTTACGGCATCGCAACGGCCGAGTCACACGGGGCAAACAAACGAAGGCGCTGAGGGATCGGTTCCGCACGTCTACGTCGACATAAATCAACCTACCAAATAAAATACCAAGAAGTACATCGAGCAGTACCAAAACTGCTTATCGATTTCTAGCACAAGTACAATACGATACGATACTTGCAAAAAGGATTCCGTAAGTAAGTGCAGCGACAGCACTCAGTTGTTTCAAGTCTTTCTTCGCACTACGACTGTTTTGCATGCGAGACGGGATCGTAGTAAACAAAATCGCAATAGAAATAGTGAACATCAAACAGTACCAAACGTTAGTCAATCTCTGCCCCAGATTCAAAATGAAACGTGAAAAGAACGGATTTCATAAGGAAGTGCACCCCAACCACATGGCGGTGTAAAAAACCGTTCGCTCACAACCTCTATGGTCGAGTCGCGTGGGGCAAACAAACGAAGGCGCTGAGGGATCGATTCCGCACGTCTACATCGACATAAATCAACCTACCAAATAAATTACCAAGATGTACATCAAGCAGTACCAAAGACTGCTTGCAAATCTCTAGCACAGGTACAATACGATAATTGAAAAGGAAGATTCTGTAAGCAATTGTGGTGAGAGCACTCAGCTACTTGAATTCTTTCCTCCACACTTCTTTTCGTCTACGACTGTTTCCTCTGCCAGGCCGGACCGTCGTAATCGAAATCTCTGAAGAATTATTGCGTCGATAATAAGTTAACCTACTAACATGTGTAGAAATAAAGAACATCAAGCAGTACAAAACCTTAGTCAATCTCTGTCACAGATTCAAAATGAAACCTGAAAAGATCTGATTTCATAACTAATTGCACTCCTAGCACACGGCGGTGTAAAAATCGAGTCGCGTGGGGCAAACAAACGAAGGCGCTGAGGGATCGGTTCCGCACGTCTACATCGACATAAATCAACCTACCAAATAAAATACCAACAAGTACACCAAGCAGTACCAAACACTGCTTGTCGATCTCTAGCACAGGTACAATACGAAACTTGAAAACACAGGATTCCGTAAGAAAACATCCGTAAGTAAACAAAATCGCAATAGAAATAGTGAACATCAAACAGTACCAAACGTTAGTCAATTTCTGCCCCAGATTCAAAATGAAACGTGAAAAGAACGGATTTCATAAGTAACTGCACTCCAACCACATGGCGGTGTAAAAAACCTCTATGGTCGAGTCGCGTGGGGCAAACAAACGAAGGCGCTGAGGGATCGGTTCCGCACGTCTCCGTCGGCATGCGCGTCACGTGCGCCCGTAATTGGCAAACGCGCGCGGGGGCACGGGGTGGCACGGGGTGGCCGGCGCGGGGCGGTGCGGGGCGGGAAGCGAATGGCGCTGCGCGGTCGCGGACGTTAAACTGTGTAATTTGGCGCGGCGCAAAGGCGTTACGACGCCGCCTTTGGTTTCGAGAGTTCGCCGTTTGCCGCAAATGTGGTTTAGCACTCTCTCGCTCGGGGGCGCGCGCGCGCGCATGCGACCGCCGTTAGCGCGACATATGGCGCCGGCTGTTTTCGGTCGCCGGGTTCGCGGCCGTAATGGGCAGCTTTATGCGTCGCCGATGCTCACTACACGTTGCCTGAATATTTGAAACGGAGTAGGTGAACAAGGTGTTGCAGTCGGTGGTGAAGGGAATTTTCAGAGGAATGGAATGATTAGAGGTATCGGACTTCCGGTTTAATTTTACTCTCTGGGTGACTGAATGTCGAGGCTTAATGAAAGATTGCTGAGATCATTACTTCCTCTTCGTTGCGAAGTACGAAAGTTATTTCGGCGTCTAGCATTTTTGCGTTCCCGGCGTAAATTGGACTCATCCTGTTTAGATTTTTCTTGCATTGCCTCTTGCCGTGTCCTCAATTCTCGTTGCTTGTGTTCTGAATTCTCGTTACGTCCTTCTCCTTGGCTTTCACTGAAAACTCTCATCAATATACAACTCGATTTCTATCTTTTGCGCATGCGTAGATTCACGAAAGTGATGCGAAACACTAAGTGCGCATGAACAAAACACCAATAGTGCTATCGTTTGCTGTAACGATTTGTCGAGCAAAAATTCCCTATTGTTTGAAATTGGCATTCTACAAATTTTAAATATCTATGTGAAAGAAAGAATTAATACACATACCAGCAGTTTTCTGAAAAATTAGTTGACACAAAGAGGATACTGTAATGTTAAATAACTATTTCTTGAATACTGTGTTAACTCTCTCTCGCACTGAATTCTTTTATTGGTAATGAAATAACATTTGACAAATTAGGTAGTCTGGGATGAACGCTCACTGCTCGGTAAGACATAATATTAAACGCCCATTTTAATAGGGTTGATGACTTAACAAACATGAACCAACTTTGTCCTGAAAATTTGGATATGAGATTTTAATTCAAGTCAATCAGTGATATCACAAAGGGCACGAATCACTAAAACAAAATTTTTCAGAAAAAACAAACAGTTTTGGTCGATAAGAAGGATTTTTAAAATTTGAAAAAATACTATTCTAATATCCTAATAAATATTATCCTACATAAATATTAAAAATAAGTCAATTACTACTTTTTGTGCAACAATACCCTGAAATAATTTATAGTATTTATGACTTGCGTCCTTTATGTAATGAACTGAATTTCAGGACATTCTAATATGTGAAAATCATATACTGAATTGCAAATAAACGTACTTTATTTTCATATACATCAAATTTAACACATGTTAACATGTCAGTCTATTTTGTTAGTATCATCTACGTTTTCAGCAGAAATATACTGACTCCTTCCACACAGTTGGCCGTACTATCAGTTCAGCCACACAGTTGGCCGTACTATCAGTTCAGCCACACAGTTGGCCGTACTATCAGTTCAGTATAAAAAACATGTGTACTGTTGGTATGCACTGAAGGCTCTTCTTGATGTCATTATTATTACTTTCCCGTTCATGTACGTATATACGGAGTAATGTACGTTGTATAGGGAAAGTTATGTATTGCTGCGCGAAAAAGGGCGAATTTTCGTCAGAAAAAAATTCCGTCCGCCCGCCCGCCCGTCCGGCTATGTAGTGCGCGTTTTTTGTATTTTTCGCCGCTAGATGGCGAGATCCGGCGCCGACCTGCCCTCGGCTAGCGGGGGTTTTCCCTCAACCAGGTATCTGCCACCAGCGGGGCACCGCCCCAGCCGAGACAAGCTCTAAGCTCGCGACCGGTCTGCCTGCATGTGCGGTAGTGTAGTGCATGTTAGTATACGTGTTCGTAAGGGATCAGGATAGGACAACTAAGAGGAAGGAAAGATCGCGCGCTGTCCATGGCCTGTTTGTTAGGGTGTTGCTCCTGCATTCGCCTGGTTTGATCGGAGAAACCACGGAAAACTATCGCAGGAACTATTACAGAAACTAGAGCAGCCGGCCACAAGAATTTTCCTCCAGAGAGCGACTGAATACGACCTAGTTGACAAGCTCGTGTCGAAAATCTTGCCACTGTTGGAACTCGAACCTAGGACCTCCCGGCCAGAGGGACTGCAGTGACATAAGTTGATACACTGATCCATCTCTCCCAGTACGGAATCATAGGTTCAAGTATAATTCTGCTTTCATGTAATGTATGCAAATTATTATTTTCAGGTATTTTTAGGTTACAGACGTGTGCATTAATCACATTGATTATCTTGGTTTTCTAATTTATAAGTTTGGTCCACTTCTGTAATGGTGTCAAAGTTCAGAGAAATGATCTAGAGCTCATTGTAAGTTTATGAAACTACTCAGCGCCCAATGCTCTGTAATAACCTTGACCCTATTCTGCTCACCCCTACTGCAATAATTAAGTGGAAGTACCTCCCAAGTATCAGACATGATTCCTCGTGATTTAGCCAAATTGGTTGCTGCAGCATACATTAGTGGCAAATAAATTCGGAACCTTTGTTTGATTCGCGCCATATTCCGAGCTCATTCCTGCGCGGTCTTCAAAAGGGAGGACGCTCAGAATTGCTCGTTGACCAAGTGGGAACAATATCCACGAGTACTCTCAACTGGATCGGTAGAGTGATCCACAGCGCGTACACTTGGCAATCGGAAGCATCGGCATTGGAACGATGCAGAGCGAATCCACCGGTCTCCCGTCAATAGTGGCAGCGCGTCGGATTCAATTGGAAATCGCTCGCATAGCGGATTACTTAGGGTAGTATATCGAGAGTGCTCGCGAGCGCAGTCGACACGAGTACGGCGTGGAATGTTAACTTGTTGGCGAAAAGAAATAATGATCCTGGACACAATGCAGGAGCGAGGTAGTCGACGAAAGAGTGAGGTTGAGTTGAGATATGAGAGCGAAATGAAAACACCGTGTTTCTGAATTTATTGGATGTCAGATTGAGCTTTTGCCTTGTAGTCGGAATTAATATCAAGCTGAAAGCTGACGACCGAAAAGGAAATGAAACGCAATATGAAAAAAATATTTCGTTTGCAATTATGAGAAATTTTCAACTGTGTCACTCGCATATGAAACGCGAGCGTGCACACACACACACACACACACACACACACACACACACAAACACACACACACACAATCAAAAGGACAACAGATGTTTATAAACGATTTGAGTCAAATTCCGTGTTTCAAGAACTACATAGAATGGAAAACATCTTGGAAATTGTTTACATTAAAAGTAAAAATCCGTAAACTTATTATAAGGAATTTATGTGTGATACACTCTCTTAATATGCCACCTTTTATTTAACAAATAACGCGAAATTTTAAAATATTTTTAATATATATCGATCAGTTGGTCCATCATTTACAAGACAAAAATGTTTTAAATAACAGCTTTATATATTTACTTCTCACCTGATGATGGAAACCAACTGTTTCCGAAACGTTGTGTGAAATTTGTATTCTTTTTAATAAATAAAGCTGTTATTTAAAACATTTCTGTCTTGTAAATGATGGGCGAACCGATTGATATATATTAGAAATATAGACAGAAACGCAAAATATTACTTAACTTTCAATAATTGATTTAAAATATTGAACTAGCGTACCCTGCGAGAACTCTCGCATGCTATACCCCACTCTCTTCCTAATTTTTTTTATTTCCATGCTAAGTCTGTAATATATATCTTCACGGCCCACTTATCTTCCGTCACTTGTTCTATATGTCACCTTATAATTGAAAACAATATAGTACACTCTTCCCAATACAAACTCTTATTTTACTATATTATCGAGCAAAGAGGTAATAATGTGTAATTCAAACGCATAGAATATCAAGTAATTAGTAATTTTACATACAGTGGCAGATTCTACAGGCTCTGAACCGGTGGGGTAGAATCGAGAAGCGTCGAACCAGCAAAAATGTAATAGAATGGTCAAGACGATCTCATCCTGTAGATTACGGTGTGAGGAATGTTTCGTTGAGCCTTTTTCTGGTAGCCTTCAAAATATGACGTCACAAATATCGCCTCCAGCGCGGAGTAATATAGTTGGTATAATTCTTGAATTCACGACCACACTATTATTCTCGCAATGTTTCATGATTTTTGGGTCAACAATTAAAATTTATTTTAGTTCTCCACCGTTTAGGAACTTTATTGTTCCCTCATCAGGGCTGTGGGACATATATTTACTACGTTACTACCTCCAAAGTTGGATAAATAACAATGAAGTTACTGATTAATTACTCGTATAATTAAAATACAATTGATAATGTGTTGTTATTTACTTTGTAGGATATGTATCCAACTTGGAGGTAGTGACGTTATAAATATGTGTCCCACAGCTCTGATGAAGAAACAATAAAGTTCCGAAATGTTGGTGAACTAAAATAATGTTTAATTGTTGACCAAAATCCATGAAACATTCCTAGAATATAGTTTGTATTCGATAATATCCATAAGCGCCGGACCAACAAAACTGTAATATAATGTCCAAAACTATCTCATCCTGTAGATGTGTACGGGGTGAGGAACGTGAGACCTTTGGCCTCAAAAGTTTAGTTTTTATGACCCTACAACACTTTGTTAAGGAGTTATTTATCGACGTAGAATAAAAAAGCCGAACGTGTGTTGCGTGTTGCAGTTTAAACGACTATTTATATGCGTTTTTAAACAAATCTTTCATATTTAAATCAAAGTGCAATTCGTCACATCTCCGTGAACTTATTTCTTTAGAGATCTCAATTATAAAGGTTGGTTGCGTTTGAGAGCCGCAAAGGGAAGGTATACTACTGAAAATAATACTGGAGACGATAATTAAATTTCAATGGCAAAATTTGCGGAAGTAAAATAAATATTTTCCTATGGTCCTTTTTCTGTTTTGAGGACAAAGAATAATTTAGCTAAAATTCACGTATATAATAATTCAAGTAATGTATTGGAAAATGATGCTGGCGAATCGGGACTCTCGGGTTTCTTAAAAGTTTTGTTTGGAAGATTTATTTATTGACCGTAACAGAACTTCATATTTCCTTTCTTTTATTCTTTGCATTCCCATATTCACACTCTTTTTCACGCAAAATGGTATTTGCAATTCAAACTGCAAATTCATGCAAATTTTATTGCCTTCCAATGTACCGCGTAGCATTTGTTATTTTATGCATTTATGGGTTGCGGACGAGTCGCCGGTGGTTTCCACACTTTACAGGAGATTCAAGTTGGAAAAATATCAACAAAATAGCCTAAAATATTGAAATTGTGCATCGGAAAGCACTTGCAGTGCATACGTAAAATTGCACTTCACAGGAAATAAAGACACATTTACTCGAGGTGGTAATCTGAAAAATCACTTCTATGGGGTAAAGTTTCGAAGCAACATATTGTAAAATTACGATTGTAGAAAATTAAAGACACCTAGTCTTCTCCGATAAATTTTGCAAATTTAATTTTTAAATTTCAATTTTTGAAAATTTCAGCTCTACATTTTTAGCATAATTTTTAATGAATATAAGTTTATCTAAACTTATTACTTTCTCGTATTTTCTCATTTGACTCATTTGTGAATCTTTCATATCCTCATAGTTCTTCTCTATTCTCATAAAAATTAGTTACATCGTTAAGTTGGTAGGCAACAGGTTTGCAACGTTCAGGAAAGTAACACAAAACCTAGTAACAGAAATTAATAAAAAACAATAAAAATAATTGTTTATGAGGCACGTCCGTGAAGCAAACCAGATGTCCAGATGTGACTAACACTAGAACGCCCAGAAGCGTCATTTCGACTCCTATCGCTCTTTATGTCCTAATAACTTCTTTGTTTTTGAAGATAGAATTTTGTGATTTCCTTACTTTTCATCAATTTCAATTATTTACAGTATGTTAAAACCTGAATCGTGTAATAAACAGATTTCATGAAAAATTATCGAATTTACCTAAAACGCCCGCGAGGCGTCATTTCGACTCCTTGGATACTGACTCCATCTTGTAGGTTCTCTTTCATATATTTGAATGCTGAAAATGATTAACGTGTCTCCTAGTCTTTCAGATACCTTCTTAAGAAATATGCGAGCATTCCTTCCCCTTTGCGTTGTTTTCAGGACTTCTTGTTCAATACATATAAAATCTTGAGTCGTGAGTTTTTCGTCACGATAAAGCAAAAATATTATAGTTTTAAAAATCAAATTGTCACTTGAAAGAAAAGGATTGTTATTATATAAGTTTCAATAACAAAATATTTCTTATTACTTATATAAAGGATAATTTTTCAAGTTTAGAAGAGATTTTTAATGTACGGGAGGGCAAATTGAACTCCAGATGGTGATGATCTGTGGTCAGATAAACTTCGTTTTTTATTCACTCTTATTTCATGAATCTAGATTTTCGAATTAATAAGAGAGGTTTGAGAAGAAATAAAGACTAATTTCATTGATTTTATCTGTAAAATAATTTTCCTTTTATATGAAGTATACATTTACAAAACTATAGACTTATTATGTCAGAATGACAAAGTTGATACGCTGGCATTTTCCTTCATACTCGTTGCATTTACACAGTTTGTGGTATACAAATCTAATCAAATAAGCACACAATAATGACTTGTGGGGGATGATCACAAAAAATGTGTGTGTGAATTTGTTTTTTCATTCACTGGAAATATTAGGGAAGTACTAAAAGCCGAAGGGAAATTCTTGAAAAATGTAGCCGTGAACTACCGCATCAGAATACATGAAAGATGTTGATCAAAAGTGTGGACAATATTCTACCAATATGCTTGAAAATTGTGGTCTGCACATACATTAAAAGTTTGAATCATACAATTGGACGCATTTTTGTTTTGCATTCGTAGTAAAATCAATAATGTAGAACGTAAATACAATCCGAACAAGAAGTGCCCATTTAGAATATGCGATTAAACTCCGTCATGAAACGGACATCAAGTTTTTATCGGTACAAAGCAAACACAAATTTGTACCATTTTTTCTTTGTTTATAATAAATTTTATTTAAATAAAATAATTAATATAAATCAAGTTGACATATGCCAGAGTATCGTAGGTGCAATATAAAGGAATCTATTTTTCCGACATACGCGAAACTCGTATTACAGAAAATTAAAAGTTGATAACATTGTTATTGTTGCAAAAGTATTATTAATAGATAAAAGTTAATTTTCCATCATGTAATTTTGTCGGTTTACCTTCCGATTCCATGACGTTTAACTTCCATTCTGCGCAATAGAGTTGGCAAGAATGTTTAAAATATATTGAAGTTGAGGCGTAAAAACTCCATAATATAATAAATAATTATCTCTAATAATGTGATACAAATGTACATAAATATTTTTGCAATATTTCCTTTAAAGAAGTATTGTTGAAGGCTCGGAGTCGAAACGACTCCGCTGGGCGTTCTAGGGGGTACGCAAAAGCCGGGCGTTCTAGTGTTAAACTGTGTAAAAATTTGAAATTATTACAGCTTTTTGGAACACGTTTGAACCTATAATATCCGAGTCTTGGAATTTCATCATCAAGCTTAAAAGTCTCATTGTTCGTATTGTAGCGATTCCGCTCAAATACCAAAAGTTGGCGAGATCAGCCGCGCGATTGCGCTGCCCTACGAGCTCCCCCCCCCTGTTCCCTTATCAACTGTCGCTGACGGGGAGGTGAGGGGAGGGGTAGCTGTGGCTCTTACGAGGAGAAAAAAGAAGGCAGTCTAACGGAGTCAACGGTCGGAGTCGACGCGAATAGTGCGAAACTTTCATGTGCCTGTTACAATGGGACGAGAGATTATCGGACCATTACGTCGCGCGATTGAGAGTAAATGTTTCTCAGTGCTAGTGATTGAATAGGCAACGGAGATAAACTATTCGTGCAAAAACACCAATAGGTAACTTCGGTGAACAGTTACGTGGCGCATAAGAGACTCTATACAGAACATTGTTCGAGTTTACACAGCATTCTTCGGAGAAAGTAGAGCTACTTGGCCGATATCTCTACGCAACCCGTAGTTGACCGCGTGACCACTATCTTGTTTTTTGCAATCAGGAGACGTTCCGCAGGAGCGCCGTAGGCCGGCGGAGGCCACATAACCACAGGCCGCTGCAAGGTCTTGACAGCCGGCAGCGCTGCGCTTCCTGTACGCACACATGTGTTCCGGCAGGACGAGATTAACGGTGCTGTACCGAAGGACCACCACAGGCTGGCGGAGGTCACGAGCGTTTGCTGTGCTGCAGTTGCACCGCGCCGCCTACTCTGCCGATAATCCACATGCATTCCCGGGAGGAATGGAGTAACCTTGCCATACCGAAGGAGCATCGCAGGCGGGCGGAAGTCTAGCGCACCCGCTGCGCTACCGTTACACCGCGCCGCTCAGCCTGGACGCTGCAAGCATCAACGGAGGGACGAGGTCTTTCTTGGAGGCCAACTGAGAAGCATCAAGGGATCCCGTCGCCAGTGCATGGTCTTCAAATAAAGGGGGAGTAATACCTACAAATAAACTGAGAATATTTTTTTTGATAATCTGAGAGAAAATAACGATGAACTTTATAACATTGAATATTGACTAGTAAAAATTAAAAGTAAATATGAGTAAAGGACCAAAGTGAAGATAAACTTTATAAAATTGAATATTGAGTACTAAATTTAAAATATAGAATTGATAGAGGGTACTAGAAGCATTTGCGCAAATTGCTCACTAATCAATTTTTTTTTGTCATGGATTTATTTTTGCTGTGTGTTGTTTTGTGGTAAGAGTCATGGTATTGGCAACTTTATTTTTGTATTTTTTGTTTAACAAGTGCATAATTTATATTGGTGAATG
>JAHLJT010007448.1:0-14443 GCA_031308135.1 Acheta domesticus
TTATTATTATTATTATTATTATTATTATTATTATTATGTAACAAATTACACATGCCTAGGAGTCGTTTTGGATGAATACTTGAAATATAACCAACACACAAACTGCTTGTTCAACAAAATAAAAAAGATAGCTGGATGTATGTATTCAATTCTGGCGTTCGTAAATGAACAAATTTTAAAAATTATATATACCGCTCTAATTGAATCACTACTAAGATATGGTGTGTAAGTCTGGGGTGGAGCTTGCCAAACATACTTAAGCAAATTGGATCAAATACAGGCTAAAGTATTAAAAGCAATGGCTAAGAAGAAAAAACTTAGTGAGTGTGAGCTGCTAGCTTGCTATAACACTCTAACAATTAAAGGATTCTACATGTACTTGAACATATCTCGGAGCAATAATGCCAATGAATTGCACAAAATGGATATCCTACAAGAAATATAAAGTACCATTTATGTACAACAGTTATGGAAAAAGAACTCTAAAATACCTGATACCTAAAATATATAACCAAATACCCAAAGACATTAAAGACAAATCTCAACCACAAAGATTTTAGAAACAAAATTAAATCATGGCTGCAGACAAACAACCCTTATGTGTGACCACCTGAAAACAGTGTGCATAACACAGACAATAAAAGAAACTAGATACTCGTAAATAGACTGAATAAACATAACGTTAATCTATTATCTGTAATGTGTTAACTGTAAATGACCAAGTTTTTTCCATGTGAACCAAATTAATTTCTATGTGCATAATGTATTTGAATATAAATAATCTATATGAATAATTGATAAGAATTTGCATGGGAACTAGATGATAAATGAGCATGTTTTGAATGTGAACTAAAATAATCTCTATGTGCATAATGTATCTGAATATAACTAACGTAAATGAATAATTGTATAAGAATTTGTATGGTAACCAGATGATAAATGGCATGTTCTTAATGTGAACCAAAATAATTTTTATGTGAATAATGTATTTAAACATAATAATGTATATGAATAATTGTATAAGAATTTGTATGGGAACCAGATGATAAGTCTTTGACTTATCTGGACCCCTAAACCAAAGACAAGTTAATAAATTACAAATTACAAATTATTATTATTATTATTATTATTATTATTATTATTATTATTATTATTATTATTCCATTACATCACGACTAAAGATGTTATGAGTCGGCTGAATATAAAATCTACTCCAGGTTGCAACCAGCTACCTAAGGAGCAGATCTAGGGACTATCAGTGCCTCTACAATACTTTACGCAAAATGTGGGCTGTTCCAAATAAAGCAATTTCTTGCACTTCCCAGTCTTTTGAATTACCTGGGAGTTTAGACAAGTTCTTACTCAAATTTTGCGGAACAAATCCCAGAGCTCCGATAACTATCGGGACGACCTGTGCTTTTACGCCCCACATTCGGCTGATCTCGATTTCCAAACTCTTGTATTTAAGACGTTTCTCTGCCTCCTTGGTAACGACGTTTTGATCGCAAGGTACAGCAACATCGACAAGTAAACACGATTTTTTCTCCAAATCCCGGATAACTATATCCGGTTTGTTTGCCGCTATCGTGCGATCAGTTTGAATTTGTTGGTCGTACAATATCGTACACAATCCAACAGACGTCACCGGTTTCGGTGAGTGTTCGTACCACTTGGGGCATGTGTTTGGAACTTCGAGGGCGGTACAGATCTGCCAGTGGAGGTAGCTACACACCCTGTCATGTCTTTTCAAGTATTCGGTCTTTGCTAGGATTGGACAAGCTGAGACAATATGATCAATGGTTTCTACTTGCTCCTGGCAAATGCGGCATTTATCATCTTGGGAAATTTTGAGAACCGCTTTATCATAATGTCGTGTTCTCAAGGCCTGATCTTGGGCAGCTATTACAAGTGCTTCCGATTCTGGCTTCATTCTTCCCCTTTTAAGCCACATAAATGATTGATCTTTATTGATCTGCACCTTGTCCATTCTTTTTAGGTATTGTCCGTGGAGTGGTTTGTCTCTCCACGATTTCTTTAACATTTTTTGTGTCTCACACTTCATGTTTAGCAGCATCAGAAGTTCAGTGTCTGTGTTATTCGACGTGTCTTGCCTAGTTTTCTTCGCAATGCTTCTTGCTACACTAACAATGCCTCTGTTTCCCATTCTTCGGTCAGATTTCATGACCTGCCTCATTAGAGGGTCATCTTGATGGCTG
Source organism: Acheta domesticus (assembly GCA_031308135.1). Classification (NCBI taxonomy): domain Eukaryota; kingdom Metazoa; phylum Arthropoda; class Insecta; order Orthoptera; family Gryllidae; genus Acheta; species Acheta domesticus. Next base: position 2,217 of record JAHLJT010007448.1, read on the forward strand.
ACTACATACTTTCCCATCCCGACTATTGCGTTGTGCCAGGAGGCCTCAATTTGTCTGAGGCCTCTTCCTCCTTCCTTACGTGACACATAAAGTCTATGTACATCAGCTCGAGGGTGGGAAACATGATGCATTGTTAGCAGTTTTCTGGTTTTTCGATCCATGGTGCGAATTTCTTGCTCAGTCCAGTCCACTAGTCCAAAACTGTATTCGGCTACAGGCACCGCCAAACTACCTATTGCAGATATTTTATTCCTGGAATTCAGAGCGGACTGCAGGACCAGTCTCACTCTTCTATAATACTCCCTGCGAATTCTCTCTTTCATTGTGTCGTTCGAGATGGTCTCACATTCTTCAATGCCCAGATATTTGTAAGTTTTACCTGGCTCAAGATCTTGAATCACAGTGTGCGTATCAATTTCAATGTTCTCAGACGTTGTGAGTTTCCCTCTTTTTAAATTGATTTTTGCACACTTGTCAAGACCAAACTTCATGCAGATGTCATTGCTAAAGTCATTCACGACAGACAGCATTTGGGAGAGAATCGCTTCATTCTTAGCAAACACTTTCAGATCATCCATGTAAAACAAATGTGATACTGGCCTTTCATCACCATGGAGCTTGTAACCAAAGTCAGCTTGCGACAACTGTCTCGATAGTGGGATCAAACTAATGCAAAACAGCAGAGGGGATAGTGAATCTCCTTGAAAAATACCCCTGTTAATCTGAATACTTCTGGTTTCTACTGCTTCCTTTCCGCTGTGTATTAGTAACCTGGTACTCCACGACTTCATACTAGCCTTGCAAAATTCAATAAGTCTAGGATGAAATCGATAGATCTCCAGGGTCTTCAAAATCCAATCGTGTGGTACACTATCAAAGGCCTTTTGGTAGTCAATCCAAGCCATGCTCAAATTACGTTTTCGTTTCTTTACATCATTCAAGATGACTTTATTCAGTAGCAAGATTTCCTTACAGCCATAAGAGCCTTTACGACATCCTTTTTGTTCAGCTGGCATTAGATGATTCTTCTCTAGATGTCTGTACATTTTGTCAGCTATGGCTGCAGTTATAACTTTGTACAGTACTGGCAGACAAGTAATTGGCCTGTAGTTCTTCGCCAAAGAGCTGTCTCCCGCTTTGGGTAGCAAATACGTGATGCCGCGTGTGAGCCATTCCGGGAGTTCCTTTGGGTTTTCTAAAATTTTATTAACAGCCTTTGCTAGATGAGAATGTATTGCTGTTAATTTCTTAATCCAATAAATCTGGATCTTATCAATCCCGGGGGATTTCCAGTTTCCCATGTTCTTAATTGCTTGGAAGAGGTCCTCTTCCGAGAATTGGTGAACATCTTCCACTGTTTCCACAAGTTCATCGGCAGCATCAACTTCAGATTGAAGCCAAGATGCGTCTTTGTTGTAGGATCTGCTCTCCTCCCAGATTCCTGCCCAAAATGCTTCGACGTCATCTTTTGAAGGAGTAACAGCATTGCCATTCGGTTTTTGAGTCAGATTGCGATAGAATCTCTTCGCGTCTGTTTCAAACAACCGGTTCTGTACACGGAAATCTATTCTACGTTTGTAACGTCTAATTCGTTGAGCCCATGCTTGAATTTTCTCTTTTAGCTTCTCAACTACCATTAGCCTGCTGGTGTCATTTTCAATTTGGTATTTTTGTTCAACATTGAATATTTTTCGTTGAACTTTAGAGGTGTGCGTTGATTTAGAAGATGCCTCAGCTAAGAGTGATATTTCACGCCGGGTGTCGGCTATCCGTTTCATAATTCTGTTCATCCATGGGGGTACAGAGCTGTTTACTCTGTTTTGCTGTCGGCCGTCGGTGTTCTTGGCTGGCCCCAAAATTATCTGAGATACTAGATATCCAGTTGCATATATGATGTGATTGATTTCAGTAATATCTAGATCTCTGCCTGGGGTCTGTACCACCTCATTTAAGACAGAATTCGCTGTTTCTATCACTCTTTTAGCTTTGGCATTTTCGTATATTCTCCTCAACGGTTCACGAGATTCAAACGGAAGTTGACTAACTCTTTCTATCTCGCGCCGAAGGAGATTTCGCATCATGTCCTTATCGTGTAATTCATTGCCAGATGAATTTTCACCACTGACGTGTGTTTCACTGGAAAGAGATGAACCTTCCACGGGATCATCGTTTTCAAGTTCTACATGTTCGTCATGTGGATTGTTCGAGCGAAGTACATACTCCGCATTTCTCTCAATGTCAGCAAGTTGTTCTGCTGTGAATTTTCCACTGCTGAGTATGTATCGTCGTTGACTGGCAAGCTTCTTTGAGTCTAGGGTAGGTCTCATATCTGGGTTCCGCTCTCTCCATACCTTGAAAACTTCTATTTCTGAGCCCCCATTTTTCGCTTTTGCATAGTAAAAGCACCACATCACCTCCTTTAATTCATCCCGGGTCCATCTCTGACGATGGCTTCGAGCTACTGCCGGCTCTGGGTCCCTGGGACTAACATCCGTGGGATGGCCAGACGTCGACAAGGTGACATTAGCTCGGTTTCTGAGCAGGTATGGGACATTGGTAGAACAAGGCACGTTAAGATTCATTACATTGCTTGTTCTATCCATTTTGCTCATTGGTTTGAATTGAAGATTCGCAGGACGCAAGTTCGAGTTCACAGATCACACTTAACCCTCGGGTTGTTTCCTGCCATCCGTTACTGCGACCCACAGTGGCCTCGGGGCATCCCCCCGCAGGGCCCAGCAAGGGGTCCCTCCGATCGCCAGTCGGCATTACTAAACCCTACGGGATTTTCACTGACTGCTGAAGGCAGCCTCCTTCGCTGGCTAATGCAAGGTTCGGGCCTCCACTCTAATCAGTGGCCTGGTGTGCCAACCCAGTTTCTCTCCTGTACCCTCTATGGGCCGACAACAGGAAGTCCAAAGGTTCATGACCCTTCCCTCTCTACTTACTTCCCACTCTCCTCAAAATGGAGTACTTCTTCGTCTGACCCCTCACCTTCAACCTATTCAGCAAGGGAGGCCCTACCGGTAGCTAGGCTACCACTGACATAGCTCTCAGGCTCATGGGGGTACTCAAGCTCCACCACCAACTGCAAGGTCGTGTACTCCCTAGGTGGAGTTTTATTATTATTATTATTATTATTATTATTATTATTATTATTATTATTATTCCATTACATCACGACTAAAGATGTTATGAGTCGGCTGAATATAAAATCTACTCCAGGTTGCAACCAGCTACCTAAGGAGCAGATCTAGGGACTATCGGTGCCTCTACAATACTTTGCGCAAAATGTGGGCTGTTCCAAATAAAGCAATTTCTTGCACTTCCCAGTCTTTTGAATTACCTGGGAGTTTAGACAAGTTCTTACTCAAATTTTGCGGAACAAATCCCAGAGCTCCGATAACTATCGGGACGACCTGTGCTTTTACGCCCCACATTCGGCTGATCTCGATTTCCAAACTCTTGTATTTAAGACGTTTCTCTGCCTCCTTGGTAACGACGTTTTGATCGCAAGGTACAGCAACATCGACAAGTAAACACGATTTTTTCTCCAAATCCCGGATAACTATATCCGGTTTGTTTGCCGCTATCGTGCGATCAGTTTGAATTTGTTGGTCGTACAATATCGTACACAATCCAACAGACGTCACCGGTTTCGGTGAGTGTTCGTACCACTTGGGGCATGTGTTTGGAACTTCGAGGGCGGTACAGATCTGCCAGTGGAGGTAGCTACACACCCTGTCATGTCTTTTCAAGTATTCGGTCTTTGCTAGGATTGGACAAGCTGAGACAATATGATCAATGGTTTCTACTTGCTCCTGGCAAATGCGGCATTTATCATCTTGGGAAATTTTGAGAACCGCTTTATCATAATGTCGTGTTCTCAAGGCCTGATCTTGGGCAGCTATTACAAGTGCTTCCGATTCTGGCTTCATTCTTCCCCTTTTAAGCCACATAAATGATTGATCTTTATTGATCTGCACCTTGTCCATTCTTTTTAGGTATTGTCCGTGGAGTGGTTTGTCTCTCCACGATTTCTTTAACATTTTTTGTGTCTCACATTTCATGTTTAGCAGCATCAGAAGTTCAGTGTCTGTGTTATTCGACGTGTCTTGCCTAGTTTTCTTCGCAATGCTTCTTGCTACACTAACAATGCCTCTGTTTCCCATTCTTCGGTCAGATTTCATGACCTGCCTCATTAGAGGGTCATCTTGATGGCTGACTACATACTTTCCCATCCCGACTATTGCGTTGTGCCAGGAGGCCTCAATTTGTCTGAGGCCTCTTCCTCCTTCCTTACGTGACACATAAAGTCTATGTATATCAGCTCGAGGGTGGGAAACATGATGCATTGTTAGCAGTTTTCTGGTTTTTCGATCCATGGTGCGAATTTCTTGCTCAGTCCAGTCCACTAGTCCAAAACTGTATTCGGCTACAGGTACCGCCAAACTACCTATTGCAGATATTTTATTCCTGGAATTCAGAGCGGACTGCAGGACCAGTCTCACTCTTCTATAATACTCCCTGCGAATTCTCTCTTTCATTGTGTCGTTCGAGATGGTCTCACATTCTTCAATGCCCAGATATTTGTAAGTTTTACCTGGCTCAAGATCTTGAATCACAGTGTGCGTATCAATTTCAATGTTCTCAGACGTTGTGAGTTTCCCTCTTTTTAAATTGATTTTTGCACACTTGTCAAGACCAAACTTCATGCAGATGTCATTGCTAAAGTCATTCACGACAGACAGCATTTGGGAGAGAATCGCTTCATTCTTAGCAAACACTTTCAGATCATCCATGTAAAACAAATGTGATACTGGCCTTTCATCACCATGGAGCTTGTAACCAAAGTCAGCTTGCGACAACTGTCTCGATAGTGGGATCAAACTAATGCAAAACAGCAGAGGGGATAGTGAATCTCCTTGAAAAATACCCCTGTTAATCTGAATACTTCTGGTTTCTACTGCTTCCTTTCCGCTGTGTATTAGTAACCTGGTACTCCACGACTTCATACTAGCCTTGCAAAATTCAATAAGTCTAGGATGAAATCGATAGATCTCCAGGGTCTTCAAAATCCAATCGTGTGGTACACTATCAAAGGCCTTTTGGTAGTCAATCCAAGCCATGCTCAAATTACGTTTTCGTTTCTTTACATCATTCAAGATGACTTTATTCAGTAGCAAGATTTCCTTACAGCCATAAGAGCCTTTACGACATCCTTTTTGTTCAGCTGGCATTAGATGATTCTTCTCTAGATGTCTGTACATTTTGTCAGCTATGGCTGCAGTTATAACTTTGTACAGTACTGGCAGACAAGTAATTGGCCTGTAGTTCTTCGCCAAAGAGCTGTCTCCCGCTTTGGGTAGCAAATACGTGATGCCGCGTGTGAGCCATTCCGGGAGTTCCTTTGGGTTTTCTAAAATTTTATTAACAGCCTTTGCTAGATGAGAATGTATTGCTGTTAATTTCTTAATCCAATAAATCTGGATCTTATCAATCCCGGGGGATTTCCAGTTTCCCATGTTCTTAATTGCTTGGAAGAGGTCCTCTTCCGAGAATTGGTGAACATCTTCCACTGTTTCTACAAGTTCATCGGCAGCATCAACTTCAGATTGAAGCCAAGATGCGTCTTTGTTGTAGGATCTGCTCTCCTCCCAGATTCCTGCCCAAAATGCTTCGACGTCATCTTTTGAAGGAGTAACAGCTTTGCCATTCGGTTTTTGAGTCAGATTGCGATAGAATCTCTTCGCGTCTGTTTCAAACAACCGGTTCTGTACACGGAAATCTATTCTACGTTTGTAACGTCTAATTCGTTGAGCCCATGCTTGAATTTTCTCTTTTAGCTTCTCAACTACCATTAGCCTGCTGGTGTCATTTTCAATTTGGTATTTTTGTTCAACATTGAATATTTTTCGTTGAACTTTAGAGGTGTGCGTTGATTTAGAAGATGCCTCAGCTAAGAGTGATATTTCACGCCGGGTGTCGGCTATCCGTTTCATAATTCTGTTCATCCATGGGGGTACAGAGCTGTTTACTCTGTTTTGCTGTCGGCCGTCGGTGTTCTTGGCTGGCCCCAAAATTATCTGAGATACTAGATATCCAGTTGCATATATGATGTGATTGATTTCAGTAATATCTAGATCTCTGCCTGGGGTCTGTACCACCTCATTTAAGACAGAATTCACTGTTTCTATCACTCTTTTAGCTTTGGCATTTTCGTATATTCTCCTCAACGGTTCGCGAGATTCAAACGGAAGTTGACTAACTCTTTCTATCTCGCGCCGAAGGAGATTTCGCATCATGTCCTTATCGTGTAATTCATTGCCAGATGAATTTTCACCACTGACGTGTGTTTCACTGGAAAGAGATGAACCTTCCACGGGATCATCATTTTCAAGTTCTACATGTTCGTCATGTGGATTGTTCGAGCGAAGTACATACTCCGCATTTCTCTCAATGTCAGCAAGTTGTTCTGCTGTGAATTTTCCACTGCTGAGTATGTATCGTCGTTGACTGGCAAGCTTCTTTGAGTCTAGGGTAGGTCTCATATCTGGGTTCCGCTCTCTCCATACCTTGAAAACTTCTATTTCTGAGCCCCCATTTTTCGCTTTTGCATAGTAAAAGCACCACATCACCTCCTTTAATTCATCCCGGGTCCATCTCTGACGATGGCTTCGAGCTACTGCCGGCTCTGGGTCCCTGGGACTAACATCCGTGGGATGGCCAGACGTCGACAAGGTGACATTAGCTCGGTTTCTGAGCAGGTATGGGACATTGGTAGAACAAGGCACGTTAAGATTCATTACATTGCTTGTTCTATCCATTTTGCTCATTGGTTTGAATTGAAGATTCGCAGGACGCAAGTTCGAGTTCACAGATCACACTTAACCCTCGGGTTGTTTCCTGCCATCCGTTACTGCGACCCACAGTGGCCTCGGGGCATCCCCCCGCAGGGCCCAGCAAGGGGTCCCTCCGATCGCCAGTCGGCATTACTAAACCCTACGGGATTTTCACTGACTGCTGAAGGCAGCCTCCTTCGCTGGCTAATGCAAGGTTCGGGCCTCCACTCTAATCAGTGGCCTGGTGTGCCAACCCAGTTTCTCTCCTGTACCCTCTATGGGCCGACAACAGGAAGTCCAAAGGTTCATGACCCTTCCCTCTCTACTTACTTCCCACTCTCCTCAAAATGGAGTACTTCTTCGTCTGACCCCTCACCTTCAACCTATTCAGCAAGGGAGGCCCTACCGGTAGCTAGGCTACCACTGACATAGCTTTAAGGCTCATGGGGGTACTCAAGCTCCACCACCAACTGCAAGGTCGTGTACTCCCTAGGTGGAGTTATTATTATTATTATTATTATTATTATCACGACTAAAGATGTTATGAGTCGGCTGAATATAAAATCTACTCCAGGTTGCAACCAGCTACCTAAGGAGCAGATCTAGGGACTGTCGGTGCCTCTACAATACTTTGCGCAAAATGTGGGCTGTTCCAAATAAAGCAATTTCTTGCACTTCCCAGTCTTTTGAATTACCTGGGAGTTTAGACAAGTTCTTACTCAAATTTTGCGGAACAAATCCCAGAGCTCCGATAACTATCGGGACGACCTGTGCTTTTACGCCCCACATTCGGCTGATCTCGATTTCCAAACTCTTGTATTTAAGACGTTTCTCTGCCTCCTTGGTAACGACGTTTTGATCGCAAGGTACAGCAACATCGACAAGTAAACACGATTTTTTCTCCAAATCCCGGATAACTATATCCGGTTTGTTTGCCGCTATCGTGCGATCAGTTTGAATTTGTTGGTCGTACAATATCGTACACAATCCAACAGACGTCACCGGTTTCGGTGAGTGTTCGTACCACTTGGGGCATGTGTTTGGAACTTCGAGGGCGGTACAGATCTGCCAGTGGAGGTAGCTACACACCCTGTCGTGTCTTTTCAAGTATTCGGTCTTTGCTAGGATTGGACAAGCTGAGACAATATGATCAATGGTTTCTACTTGTTCCTGGCAAATGCGGCATTTATCATCTTGGGAAATTTTGAGAACCGCTTTATCATAATGTCGTGTTCTCAAGGCCTGATCTTGGGCAGCTATTACAAGTGCTTCCGATTCTGGCTTCATTCTTCCCCTTTTAAGCCACATAAATGATTGATCTTTATTGATCTGCACCTTGTCCATTCTTTTTAGATATTGTCCGTGGAGTGGTTTGTCTCTCCACGATTTCTTTAACATTTTTTGTGTCTCAAATTTCATGTTAGTAGCATCAGAAGTTCAGTGTCTGTGTTATTCGACGTGTCTTGCCTAGTTTTCTTCGCAATGCTTCTTGCTACACTAACAATGCCTCTGTTTCCCATTCTTCGGTCAGATTTCATGACCTGCCTCATTAGTGGGTCATCTTGATGGCTGACTACATACTTTCCCATCCCGACTATTGCATTGTGCCAGGAGGCTTCAATTTGTCTGAGGCCTCTTCCTCCTTCCTTACGTGACACATAAAGTCTATGTACATCAGCTCGGGGGTGGGCAACATGATGCATTGTAAGCAGTTTTCTGGTTTTTCGATCCATGATGCGAATTTCCTGCTCAGTCCAGTCCACTAGTCCGAAACTGTATTCGGCTACAGGCACCGCCAAACTACCTATTGCTGATATTTTATTCCTTGAGTTCAGAGCGGACTGCAGGACAAGTCTCACTCTTCTATAATACTCCCTGCGAATTCTCTCTTTCATTGTGTCGTTCGAGATGGTCTCACATTCTTCAATGCCCAGATATTTGTAAGTTTTACCTGGCTCAAGATCTTGAATCACAGTGTGCTATCAACTTCAATGTTCTCAGACGTTGTCATTTTGCCTCTTTTTAAATTGATTTTTGCACACTTGTCAAGACCAAACTTCATGCAGATGTCATTGCTAAAGTCATTCATGACAGACAGCATTTGGGAGAGAATCGCTTCATTCTTAGCAAACACTTTAAGATCATCCATGTAAAACAAATGTGATACTGGCCTTTCATCACCATGGAGCTTGTAACCAAAGTCAGCTTGCGACAACTGTCTCGATAGTGGGATCAAACTAATGCAAAACAGCAGAGGGGATAGTGAATCTCCTTGAAAAATTCCCCTGTTAATCTGAATACTTCTGGTTTCTACTACTCCCTTTCCGCTGTGGATTAGTAACCTGGTGCTCCACGACTTCATACTAGCCTTGCAAAACTCAACAAGTCTAGGATGAAATCGATAGATCTCCAGGGTCTTCAAAATCCAATCGTGTGGTACACTGTCAAAGGCCTTCTGGTAGTCAATCCAAGCCATGCTTAAATTACGTTTTCGTTTCTTTACATCATTCAAAATTATTTTATTCAGAAGCAAGATTTCCTTACAGCCATAGGAACCTTTACGACATCCTTTCTGTTCAACTGGCAACAGATGGTTCTTCTCTAGGTGCCTATACATTTTGTCAGCTATGGCTGCAGTTATAAGTTTGTACATTACTGGCAGACAAGTAATTGGCCTGTAGTTCTTCGCCAAAGAGCTGTCTCCTCCTTTGGGTAGCAAATACGTGATGCCGCGAGTGAGCCATTCGGGGAGTTCCTTAGGGTTTTCTAAAATTTTATTAACAGCCTTTGCTAGATGAGAATGTAATGCTGTTAATTTCTTAATCCAATAAATCTGGATCTTATCAACCCCAGGGGATTTCCAGTTTCCCATATTCTTAATTGTTTGGCATAGGTCCTCTTTCGAGAATCCTTGAACATGTTCCACTGTTTCCACGAGTCCATTGGCAGCATCAACTTCAGATTGGAGCCACGATGCGTCTTTGTTGTAGGATCTGGTTTCCTCCCAGATTCCTGCCCAAAATGTTTCGACGTCATCTTTTGAAGGAGGGGCAGCATTGCCATTCGGTTTTTGAGTCAGACTGCGATAGAATCTCTTCGCGTCTGTTTCAAACAACCGGTTCTGTACACGGAAATCTTTCTACGTTTGTACCGTCTTATTCGTTGAGCCCATGCTTGGATTTTCTCTTTTAGCTTTTCAGCTACCATTAGCCTTGTTGTGTCATTGTCAATTAGGTATTTTTGTTCAACATGGAGTATTTTTTGTTGAACTTTATACGTGTGGTTTGACTTAGAAGATGCCTCGGCTAGGAGTGATATTTCACGCCGTGTGTCGGCTATCCGTTTCATAATTCTTTTCATCCATGGAGGTACGGAGCTTTTTACTCTGTCTGGCTGTCGGCCATCGGTGTTCTTGGCTGGCCCCAAGATTATCTGAGATACTAGATATCCAGTTGCATACACGATGTGATTGATTTCAGTAATATCTAGATCTCTACTTGAGGTCTGTACAACCTCATTTAAGACAGAATTCGCTGTTTCTATCACTCTCTTAGCTTTAGCATTTTCGTAAATTCTCCTCAACGGTGCACGAGATTCGAATGGAAGTAGACGAACTCGTTCTATCTCGCGTCGGAGGAGGTCCCGCATCATGTCCTTATCGTGTGACTCATGGCCAGATGAATTTTCACCACTGACGGATGTTTCATTTGGAAGAGATGAACCTTGAAGGGATCATCGTTTTCAGGGATATTAGATGGTTCTAAATGTTCGTCATGTGGATAGTTTGATCGATGAACATACTCCGCGTTTCTCTGGATGTCTGCAAGTTGTTCTGCTGTGAATTTTGATTATTAGTATTATTATTCGTTACTGGCAATTACTTCTTTGAGTCTAGGGTAGGTCTCATATCTGGGTTCCGCTCTCTCCATATCTTGAAAACTTCTATTTCTGAGCCCCCATTTTTCGCTTTTGCATAGTAAAAGCACCACATCACCTCCTTTAATTCATCCCGGGTCCATCTCTGACGATGGCTTCGAGCTACTGCCGGCTCTGGGTCCCTGGGACTAACATCCGTGGGATGGCCAGATGTCGACAAGGTGACATTAGCTCGGTTTCTGAGCAGGTATGGGACATTGGTAGAACAAGGCACGTTAAGGTTCATTACATTGCTTGTTCTATCCATTTTGCTCATTGGTTTCAAGTGAAGATTCGCAGGAGCAAGTTCGAGTTCACAGATCACACTTAACCTTTGGGTTGTTTCCTGCCATCCGTTACTGCGACCCACAGTGGCCTCGGGGCATCCCCCCGCAGGGCCCAGCAAGGGGTCCCTCCGATCGCCAGTCGGCATTACTAAACCCTACGGGATTTTCACTGACTGCTGAAGGCAGCCTCCTTCGCTGGCTAATGCAAGGTTCGGGCCTCCACTCTAATCAGTGGCCTGGTGTGCCAACCCAGTTTCTCTCCTGTACCCTCCATGGGCCGATAACAGGAAGTCCAAAGGTTCATGACCCTTCCCTCTCTACTTACTTCCCACTCTCCTCAAAATGGAGTACTTCTTCGTCTGACCCCTCACCTTCAACCTATTCAGCAAGGGAGGCCCTACCAGTAGCTAGGCTACCACTGACATAGCTCTCAGGCTCATGGGGGTACTCAAGCTCCACCACCAACTCCAAGGTCGTGTACTCCCTAGGTGGAGTTATTATTATTATTATTATTATTATTATTATTATTATTATTTAGATTAGGCAGATTCTAATTATATCTTGTGAAGCTGGATGTTAGAGAGAACTAAGGCAAAAGAAATAGTATATAATTTTAATAATTGATTTCAGCCCCATTATCTGTGGATACGTACTATAAAAAATGAAATGTATTTGCTCTTTAAAAGGTATGTCAAAATATGTATTTTTATTGCAAAAGCCATTTTGCGATGAAAGCAAAATTTTATCGTAAAACAAACGAATCTTTATACACCAAACACGTAATTATTCTAATTTCCTCTTCAGTTCTACAATTCCTTTGATGAAAACCACAAGTCCGACGGAGATCCTCCCTTCCTTTACGGTTTCTAAGTTAAATTCTACAAAGGAATTTCAAAAGGAATACTCAGAATGATTTACAACAGAACTCTCTTGGTTCTTCTCTTTGAATGCTCATTTCGTGCGGAAAGACGATTTAGATCAGGATTTCCCAACTCCTCTCCCACGGACCCTTTAAAAGAATGGTTGCTTCAATGCGACATCCTTACATTTTCTCTTTGTTTTGTAATTAAACATACTTATTCGTAGCACATAATAAGTCACAAGTGAAGAAGATAGTTTTCACAATGAACAGGAACAAATATTTGGAAAAAAAATATTAAAATATGTATTATTATCTTTTGTT
>JAHLJT010007451.1:0-18179 GCA_031308135.1 Acheta domesticus
CCCGCCCTCCCAATCGACGTGGCGCTTGTCACTCACGCCGAAGGTCTCCTGCACAGACGCTGCCCATTAGGCTGCAAGGAAGAGCGTACCCACTTTCTAAAAAGCAAAAACGGGCTTCTTTTCCCGTCTTTTTTACTTTCACTTTAATACGAAACTACATAATAAAGAAGAATAATTGTAATGCTGCGGCGAAAATCTCTGATTTTTTCCACAGAAAACTCATATTGTCGCACCGTGGTAACGAAAAGAATATTTTTACTATGTGTAATAAATTTTAAAATTTTCTAAAATGTTGTATAGACAGAATCCATGTTTTCTTGATACCGAAAAGTAGATTCTCGGCAGTACGTCCGTCAGTCCGGCCCTCTGTGGTCAAGGCTAGCGCCTAAACGTTTTGATTTATTTATTTATTTATTTATTTACGTCAAAAACAGTTAAAACTGCGTGGGACGAGCTATGGGGAGAAATGAATTTTGTGCACGTTTTCATAATTCTGTGGTGGATGATTTTCTCCAGAATGAAATATTTCCCGATCCATCGGAACAAACTCCAGGCCTTACGAGTATTTTTATTTTGGGGAGGTACTTCAGAGTAATCCTTAACATTTTTTTTCAAAAATGGCTCCAATTTTTTAAGAAACTTTTTCTTCGGATGGCGTAGTGAATTCTTAAAATGATAGGGGTTTAATTTTTTATGAAAACGCGGACACCAACACGGCTCTCGAGAGGCAAGCGTCAAGCTTATTAGTTGGGACTTCTTGGCGACATTTGTACAGTGGTTTATTATAAATTAAGCACGTAGCATCCCTTCGTTATTTGTAGTCTAACTTAATAGCCTGACCACAATGGAAAGAATTATTTGAAAAAAGTGAATCTCATGGAAATATAGTTGGACGGAAAGACACGAACAAATAAATCCTGACAGTTCAAACATTTTAAACTTCACTATAATCTTGCTCAAAAACAGAAAAGAACGGCAGCCCTCTCATGCACATAACACAATACTCATGGAAATATTCACAATTTGGAGGAAAAGAATGTAATGCAAAAATAGGTTGAGCATAGAAAAAAAAATTGGCACTCTCTGAAAAAGCATCGGATTCATTCATTTAATTCATGATACAATGTTAACCAGTATCCTTTCCTCTGATATCTGGAACGAGCTTCCTGACCACAAAAGTTTCAATAAGCGTTTACAGAGCATGTTCGTGAAAATATTAGTAGCTTCAGCACAATTCTGAGAGAAATATGGAAAATATTCAAAAATATTAAAAACAACTTTCTTTTCAAAAACGGTTACAATTTTTTCTTTAAACTTTTTGTATGGATAGTACTAAATGCACTGAATAACATGTTATAAACGCCATCTTTATATATTCCTTTGATTGTCGAAAAACTACAAAAATGTATTTCTAAACATCTCTCGCTTCATTAATATTTACATTGCGGAAACTGTTTATTCATTATTGCATTTGTGAGTAGAAGTGCGTACGACGATTGTCGTAAAATCAAACATGTTATGACAAAATGAATTTAAAATTGCTCATTTTCACATACCCTGAAGCAACATTTTTCATAAACGGCTCCAAATTTTTTAATGAAAATTTTCTCAAAGAACATGCTTTCCTATTCTATAATATTTGTAAAGACATGTTTCAATTCAACTATTAGCGGATCGAAAAATTGAGAAAATGAGAGAAAATACTTTGAGGTGCCGAAAGGTAGCAGCTGTGAATAGGGTGAGGTAAAACTGAAAAGAGAGCCCAGAGTTAGGGGAACAATGTAGTAAGAGAAAGTCTGCGCCAATGTATAGCACCACTAGAGTTTAATACATTTATTTTGGTCGCATCAACTGAATTGTTTTTTAGCCACCATCATGATGTACATTAGATTATTTACAAACTACAGTTTTACATTACAATACTGTTCACAAACAAAATAGCTTTTATAATGCGTGCTTAAAATGCATAAAATGGTTGAAGGAGTTTTGAGAGTTTCATCACGTTCATTTCTTTATTTTGTATATATTATATATATTAATGTACAAATTATTTATTTTATTGTTTATATATTTCGTATATTATGTTGTATATATTGTATGAATATTGTGTATTATTTTGTGTATACATTGTATACAATGTATACATTATTGTATACATTGTATATTATTGATAATTTTCCAATTTATTTGATTCGTTTGTATCATTGCATCCCTTATTCCCACTTTAGCAAGCGTTCGGAGCCTTCAACGCGCGGCCATGACATGCGCCTGCAGAAGGCGAGAGGCAGAATAATAGGCCTGCACTTCGTTGTAGGGCTGACTCGCGTCGGGCCTCATTGAGATCATTCGAGGTCTGTGGTGGGTGCTAACACACGCCAACAGCACATGAACACACACAGCCTTGCTTAATGTCTGAGCTCCTGGCGAAAAGAGGAGAGAGGAAGCAGAACGGCTCACGCGTTCTCTGTGTTGCCGCTCTCACGCACTTCGTTTGACTCACACATTTGGGGAGCAACGTCTGACAGAAAATGCGACGTTTGATTCCTAGAAGTTTGTATTTTGTTTGTTGTTATTTAAAGTCGCATCAACTACTAGGTCATTAGAGAACACTATCGGATTTAACGTTTTTGTATGAGGATGAAACGATGTGATGATGATGCGGTGTGAAAGGACGAACTCATACAACCATGCCCGAGGCGGGACTAGAACTCGCGACTCCACGGTCTGAGATCACTACGGCACTAATGGCTTAGCGATCTCGGCCATAGGGCCGACAAATTTGTATTTTGTCGTAAATAAATGCAAAGATAAAATAAAAATTAAAATTATGTCTGAAGTTCTATCGTGAATCGTAATTGAAGTGCGCAGGGCCTGTCCGCTGGCGCATTGGCTTAAGACCTTAATTCCTCAGACTGAATGGAAGCCAATGAGAAGCGGATGGTAAGAAACCGTGATCTGTTGATTGATGAGGCTGCGATTTTTGATTAATTGATATTCCGAGCGCGTCCACTCCTATGGTCTTTAGTCATTAGTGCTTGTTTTTGCCACGCGAGGTGGCGGTAATCTTCCCCCGCTGGATGGTGAAATCCAGAGCCAACCTGCACGTAATATTGCGGGATTCTCTTAACCAGGTATCTCCCACCACGGGGCATTGCCCCAGACGAGACGAACTCTAAGTTCCCGGACGACAAGCTCTAAGTTCTCCCGGAATGTGTGGTAGCATTGTGCGTGTAAGTAGTGTGTGGAAATAAGGGGTGAGGATAGGACAAGGACGAAGAAGGAAAGATCGCGCGCGATACATGGCTTAGCCTGGTGTTGATCGGAGAACCCGTAGAAAACTATCTCAGAGCAGCTGCTGCTAGAATTCTCCTCCAGACAGAAGCTGAATATATAGGCAGTGTATATAAGAGATAATATCTAGGATTTTCTATGTCATTCTCCAAATTGAAATACATTCTTTGCCCATTCTTTCGGCGCACATCCAATGTTTTACCGGAGAAAATCACTCGTGAATTGAGTGTGATAGATTAAAATTGCTTCTTATGTACTTTTATGTATAATAATCTTTGATAAGTAGTAAACTCATTATTCTAAAATAGAAAAATAGGCCATAGCAGATAGGAAACTTTCTTAACATATTTGCGAATGTATTTAAGATCAACCTACTACTTACTACGACATTAATATGAGCCTGGAACTTTCGTGTCGACACAGGCGCGTATCCAGCGATAATCAATTCCTAGCGACCTACGTTTGCCAAGTACAATCTTATTCTCTCCATTATCGAGAGATCGCCATCTGTAAAGGGAATATCTTTTCTCTCCTATTGGGTTTATTCAATTATTGTTTGGGAAACATTCAGTACTTCTCTGGCGTGTTATTAAAATCTCCTCATGGCGCCATAAGTGTTTTGACGATTTTGATCAATTTCGGATCATTCTCGATCGGCAGTAGAACATTGTCGATTGTGCACCATTATCCAAAATTTTCAAGGATTTATTTGATAAACTGCGAAATTGCCCAATTTTATCCTCTGCAGAATTTCAGAGGATATTGTAACTCGGTATCCTGTGTATTTAAGGTGTAAGGTATTTCATAGATCTAAGATGTAAGGTATTTCTTAGTAAAATGTCTCTTTCATCACGTTGTTGATCCATAAGAAAACTTCGTCAGTGCAAAGTTCATTATGACGCTTCCTGTACTGTAATTGTGCTATTTTGCCAGCATTAATAACGATTTTGTAGTTATTAACTAACGGACAGTATCGTTTCCAATGTCATTTAAAATCTTAATTGAAGGGGTTGTATCATTTAATATTGTTTGTAAATTGTCAACTATATTTTTTATTTAAGTTGGAGAAAATATTTGCCTTGTATCCCTTTGCTGGATCATTAATAAACATCACTGATAAAATGTATATGAAAAATTTAAATAAGATATTATACACCTTATTAACCCATTTCTGCCTAGCGTTACATATATGTAACGTTAGTTTTGGCAACGTGTGGCTACGTTGCAAAGATTTTCAAAGCTTCATTTTTATTTCCATGCAGTTTTCTGGAGTCTATTGTTGATTTCGCAGCAGTATCTTTCTAATTCTCAGATGTCGTTCTCTTTTTACAGCTGATTGAATTTGAATCTGTGCTTCCATTCCCGTGTCATGGCATCCTTCAGAAAGTTAGTATTTTTTTAAAGGTTCCTGAATAAATTTAAAATCTTAATATCAATTGCCTATGTTGTAACCGCTAAAGTCGTTTACATCAAGAAAAATATAAGTTTTTCTTCGTAAATGCGTCTTATTATCTAGAAATCATGTAGTTACTAGATCAACCAGTAGAGAACGCTAGACGACGAAAGTAGTTCGAAAGAAAGCTACGAGGAGCGCTTACAACTAGTATCAAAATCGTGATATCAAAATCAGTCAATGGAACGACTTGACCGACCAATGGGGATAGAGTAGGCAAATATTGGTGAATTAAGAGCAAGAGTAGACTGACCCGGCCATTTTGCTACTAACCAGCGGACGAGACGTTACTCTGAGAGAGCTAGTGGAACGAAAGGACCACACCCATTGCAAGAATTCATCATTTCAGAAGCTTTTAGAATAAGGTAACATATCTCATATTACGATAGCTATTCTAGAGAGTAACGAATAAAATATATAAAACATGAATAATTCTTAAAGAAGAATGAATAACAAGATTATACTACGAATTGAAAACGAGTAAAAACTTGTAGTGAGAAGAAAATCAAAATAGAAATGTTACTAGCAACATATGATTTATTTCAGCTTTAGAATAAGAATACTTTGGGGCCTGTTTGAATCAAATTCGATCATCGCGACATCCGACGCAACAGCAACGGCCGACGTAGCGACGCAAGCCCCAAGAAGAGCAGCGCAGTCGACGGGAATCCTTCGTGCTCAAGTTCCGTTACGGACGACCTCGAAGAACGTCAACGGAGACCTTGTGAGTTCGTCTAACTCATTTCAAGTTAGAGGTAGAAGCGTGGGCCAGATTGTAGAACTATTTCAGTACAGTATTTTACGAGGTGATTAACTGCAATATTACTCGACTTCTGTCGTGTGTTTTAAATACGTGTCCGAATGCCAGATAGGGATACAGTATCGTTACTGGACCCAGATACTTGAAAGGTATTACTGTAAAAAAATTAGAAGACAATAAGTTATTTGATTGATTGACGTATTGTGTGTGATGTAAAACTCAGTTGTTTAGCAGTTAACTTAAAAATTTTCATAAGATAAAGAGATCTCATAGGAATAAAGTAAAATGATTTTTGCTTAAATTTGATTAAACTGAATATTGTTGTATCAGTAACAGTTATACATTTTTTGAAACAAGTTAATTTGTCAAAACAGTTAGTAGATTAACATACTTTCTATATAGGGCATAGCGTTGGTACTATCAATTTACATTGGATAAGAATGGTATTTATGTGTACTGCTATTGAGTGTATACTATTTTATGTGTTTTCCAGCAAATGTGTATAATGGTAATTGTGTGTAAATAACGTATTATAGGAATTATGATTCTTTAAATCATTTTAAGAATTTAATCGGAAGGTTTCAAAGTCTAATTTCAATCAGATTTTCATGATAATTTGTAATGACATTTTAGTTTTTTTTCTCAAACCTGATTTTAGCAGGACATTATAGTCAATTTTCTGTTATTCAATGTACTAATTCTGAGAACAGAATATATTGCTTTGGTTATTTTCGTAAACATATTACAGTCGTGTTCTCAATCATATCCCAGTGCACAAGTCTTGAACCCTTTCCCTTGGAAAGAAAGTCTGCGAAGGACCTTCTTGTATGAGTGTGTTGTGGCTTGATATTATTGAAGCCGCAATAACGAGTAACAAGGGAGTATTACTCGAGTCACCAGTCTCCTCCCATACTCAAGGTAATTCTACCCATATTGTTGGACAAGCTAAATTCAACTACGAATTTGGACCAGGTGCTAGGTGGTCGTTTACTGCCCCACCTATCGCGCCACCACCAACATTGGGAGGAAGGCAAAAAGGTAAAGGTGGTGACAATGTTAGTAAACATATTTAAGAATGCAATGAATTTGTTACAGAAGTTAATGTGTTAAATCTTCAAAGTTATCGAACTCAACATTTTGCGTTACATATATGTAACGCTAGGCAGATTATACCTCATAGTATCTACTGCCTTTCAAGAGTGTTTCTGATCATGTTATCGTGCAACTTTTGTAACGAAGGCACGATTTAGTTGCCGTAGGGGTATAATGACTATGAAAAAGAAGACATGTAAGTGGAAAATTCTTTCCCAGAAAGCAATTACAAGTGATAATCTCAATTTATCTCCCGTAGAACTTATAGAACTTGTTTGGAATGAAAAATAAGACTTTCTAATTTCTGAAGAAACGAATTATGCAATTTTCATAAAATTGCACGCATTCTAAAATTACTTATTCACGAAAGGAGTTGTAGGAATTCTTTTTCTGTCAGAGTACTCTCCACTCCCAAGAAGGTGTTACTGGGTTTCAGAACTTGATATGAGGAATTCCATAGTATGCAGCACAACATAAGAGATAGATTTGAAGTAATAATGATATTGATGTATTCATGTGACACAAAGTGGATGAATATGATAACATGTGGAAACTTAGAGCACTGATGGATAAACTCAGAAAACAATTTCACTCTACACGGGACAAACACTACTCTACACAAATCCGGCGTTATGTAGTCACATGTTATCTCACGCACAAATGCATCACTCCCAAAAGGTCCCACTAGGTCGGTAAATTCATTAGCATGTGCAAGGGTGCAGTATGGTCTTAGATATAATAGAATAAACTATTTGGTCGCAAAAATATGAGACATGAAAGGAATGCGATGTGCAGCAACAAACTGCACGAGTTAAACAAGGATATTGTGTATAAAATGTGACACATGAATGTGTGTATTGTTGTGTAAACATTCCACAGAAAGTAAAATATTCACTTCTTAGTGTATACAGAAGGTATAGATGTTTAAACATAAAGAAATAGGATTTTGGTATGGTAAGGTATATGTCTCTAAACCTATCCCCTCTTCTGCCCTAGCGTTACATATATGTAACACCCAATAATTTTCTTTCTTTAAACAATTTCAACATGGTGAACTCTTGATTTGTGTTTATATTGTCAAAAAGTGTAATTCAACAATGAATTTTCATAGTTTTACGTGAAATAAATATTCAGGCAGAAATGGGTTAAATGTCTCCCTTCATCTTAGCAACTCCTCTCATTTAGGAGTGCTAAAATCGAAAACGTCTCTTTTAAAAGTTTTTTTCAAACATTAATAGCGGAAGACCGGTTTTCATTTTTTTTCTGAAATTAAGGTAAGTGTTGGTTAACATGTCCATGTAAATTTCAAGTTTGTAAACCTCGCACAAACTCCAGAAAAAATCGTTGAAGTTTAAGTTCGTCGTCTTACTCTCCCTACGCTATGTACGCCCAAGTCAGGAGACTCCGACGACCGTTGATGAGCTGGCCGGGTTACTCAGCGGTCTGGGGGCGGCGCTGAAGAAGCCAACCCCTCCTTTATGTGGTGTTTACTTTTTTGTATACGTACGTATAAACAGAGTAATATACGTAGTATAGAATAGTAATTGGTAATAAAGCTTACTTTGCCAATCAAGCATTCTTTAGCAGTAAATTGATATCTAAAAGTGCAATGTTAAGACTATATGGCAGTAGTACGGCCAGTAGTCACGTAAGCAACAGAAACGTGGGTCCTTAGAGAAGCTGACATTCAAAGGCTAATGATTTTTGAGAGGAAAATTTTAAGGAGAATATTTGGACCAATTAAACAAAAAATGGTATTTGGAGAATAAAGTATAATACCGAATTGGATAACATAATAAAATACAAAAATTTTGTTAATCACATTAGATCGTTAAGATTACGTTGAATGGGACATGTATACAGAATGAAAAATGATAGGCTAGTAGAGAAAGTCCTCGGAATGGAACCCTATTGCAACGAAAATTAAAGGAAGACCGAAGACAAGATGGAAAGATGATGTCATAAATGACAATGAAAATCCAGACAATGAAATTAAGAAACTGGAACCGTGAAAGTGAACAACAGAAAGGAATGGAAAGCCATATTTGAAGAGGCCAAAACTATTAGAAAATAATGTTGTTGAGCCTCAATAAAATGAAGAAGTGATAACGAAAAAGTGGAAGAAATCCAGTTACTATATTTAGGGGGGAAATCCTCTAACAAATCCTAACCACGTTTCGTAGGTCCTTGATACCAAAAAATTGATTGACGACCAAACGTCCGTTCGTCCGTCTAATGTATGTGAACAACACAAGCGCCTAAACTACACGTTCGATTTTTTTCCAAACTGAATAACAACCCTGTCAATCTGGCTTGAGTTAAAGCTCTGTGGTTTTGAAAAACATTCATTAAATTTTGGGGAAACTTTACTAGAAGCCCTTGGAACATTTTGAAAATTTCCTCAAAAATGGTTCCAAACTTCTCCCAAGTCTCACACCTACGGCATTACCAGAGGATGAAAGAGAATGTAGGGGTTGCATTAAATTATAAAGAGAGAAAGAATTCAGTTTAAAATTGAATTTAATGAGGATACCCATAAAGAAGAAATTGAAAATAATTAACCCAATTTTAACAAAACTGTAGAAAACAAAAGATAAAAATGAAATTAAAAGCCGACCACACTTGAGAGAAAATGTGAAGAAAATTTGCGAGAAAGGGAAGCTCGACTTACTTTTTTTCGAATAAGAAATATAAGATAGAAAAAGATTCTTTCTTCTGAAAGTTATACTTTCTGCCACATCTTCTCGAAGATATTTCCTCTTCAAACATCGCTAACCTGACGAGCAACTGGAATTCCTTTCTCCTTATTTCCACTATAATTTTGATATTATTAATTACCTGGAGTCACTATCAGTTGCTTAGATTTTTTTTCGATTAATTGATATTTTCAATTCACGTTTAATGTATTGAATGTCCCTTTTTTAGAGATTCAATTCTTTGATCAAAAGTTTCTTTGTTATTTTTGTGATATTTCAAGAGAATATAAAGAAGAGACGATGATATCTTTAATTATAGGCATAATTCCTTACTTGCTAAACATCTTGCCAATGGTATGAAAATAAATTGAGTTAAATGAAATAGAAAATGGGAAGTATCTGTCAAAACGAGAGGGCGAGTTGAAAGTCGATGAGAATGTAAGGAAAAATAATAAGATGTGGAAACATCAGCCGTACTTTTCTCAATAGTTGCACTCTGTTTTCACATAGTTGCACAATATTGCTTTGAAACTTTGTAGAAAATTATTATATTAATTAATTAAAATATTAAAAGCTATTGTGTTAAAATATCCAGATACTTCTATTTTTAGTCGTATTACATTGCAACACCTACTTCGAAAATAGTAAAATTTAGTATGTTATTGATTCCATATTTACGAGTTTATCGCACGCATGGTTCCTCAATTACAGGTCCCGGAAATTCGCCATTGCAGGGCCACCCGTGCCGAGAGGGGTTGGGGTGCGTCCGGCTGCCGCGGCAGAAGAAGGCCGCCCGTTAGCCGCCGTTCTAAAATAAACTGGGCGTAATCCCCGTCGCAGCGTCGCCCGTCCGCCGAGGAGACAAGGGCGCTTGGGCGGACAGTCAAAGGGGGCAATAGCGCAGCGGGCGGGCGGGAGGCCGGCCGGCGAGCGCGGCGCCCCCGCGGCGCCGCCCCCGGGGCGGGCGAGGGCGGGGGCGGGAGAAGCCCTCCTTTAAAAGGCCGGGCGCCGCCTCGCAGCGCCAGAGTGGTCCTCCCTCGCAGCACCATGCTCCTCGTCCGCGCCCCTCCGCCGCCGCCCTCGCCGCCCTCGCCGCCCCTCGCCGCCCTCGCCGCGGCCCGCGCCCACCCTGCAAGGTACACGCGCTGGGACACGGACTTGCGAAACGCTAGTACTTGCGTAGTGGTAAACATTGTGCGCAGAAAGTTGTCTTATGGTTATGGAAGGAATTGCAAATGAATGCGAGTAGATTTTACTGTCTCGAAATATCTCGGTCCCACAGCAGGCGCCGTCTCTAAGACGGAACCTCGTGATCGATCAGACCCCTATTTTTCGTGGTGCCCCAAAGTGCTATTACTCGTTTGAATTGGAGCAGCTCTGGCCGATAAATTTTCACAGCGATCGTAGGGTTCGTAAATTGTGAGCCTTTGTAATTACGAAAAATTAGATATAAATTTTACACATTGAAAAACATTTAACGGTTTAAGTGACAAATGACGGTGATGTGTCCAAAATGCTTGTTGCTCTGAATGTCCGCGAGCATTTATACACATTGGAAAACATTTAACGGTTTAAGTAACAAATGACGGTGAAGTGTCCAAATTTGCTTGTTGCTCTGAATGTCTGCGCGCATTTTTACACATCAGAAAACATTTAACGGTTTTAAGTGACAAATGACGGTGAAGTGTCCAAAATTGCTTGTTGCTCTGAATGTCCGCGCGCATTTTTACACATTGGAAAAACATTTAACGGTTTAAGTGACAAATGACGGTGAAGTGTCCAAAATTGTTTGTTGCTCTGAATGTCCGCGCGCATTTTTACACATTGGAAAACATTTAACGGTTTAAGTAACAAATGACGGTGAAGTGTCCAAAATTGCTTGTTGCTCTGAATGTCCGCGCGCACTTTTACTTATTGGAAAACATTTAACGGTTTAAGTGACAAATGACGGTGAAGTGTCCAAAATTGTTTGTTGCTCTGAATGTCCGCGCGCATTTTTACACATTGGAAAACATTTAACGGTTTAAGTAACAAATGACGGTGAAGTGTCCAAAATTGTTTGTTGCTCTGAATGTCCGCGCGCACTTTTACACATTGGAAAACATTTAACGGTTTAAGTAACAAATGACGGTGAAGTGTCCAAAATTGTTTGTTGCTCTGAATGTCCGCGCGCACTTTTACACATTGGAAAACATTTAACGGTTTAAGTAACAAATGACGGTGAAGTGTCCAAAATTGTTTGTTGCTCTGAATGTCTGCGCGCATTTTTACACATTGGAAAACATTTAACGGTTTAAGTGACAAATGACGGTGAAGTGTCCAAAATTGCTTGTTGCTCTGAATGTCCGCGCGCACTTTTACTCATTGGAAAACATTTAACGGTTTAAGTGCCAAATGACGGTGAAGTGTCCAAAATTGTTTGTTGCTCTGAATGTCCGCGCGCATTTTACACATTGGAAAACATTTAACGGTTTAAGTAACAAATGACGGTGAAGTGTCCAAAATTGCTTGTTGCTCTGAATGTCCGTGCGCACTTTTACACATTGGAAAACATTTAACGGTTTAAGTGACAAATGACGGTGAAGTGTCCAAAATTGTTTGTTGCTCTGAATGTCCGCGCGCATTTTACACATTGGAAAACATTTAACGGTTTAAGTAACAAATGACGGTGAAGTGTCCAAAATTGTTTGTTGCTCTGAATGTCCGCGCGCACTTTTACACATTGGAAAACATTTAACGGTTTAAGTGACAAAGGACGGTGAAGTGTCCAAAATTGTTTGTTGCTCATGAATGTCCGCGCGCATTTTACACATTGGAAAGCATTTAACGGTTTAAGAGACAAATGACGTGAAGTGTCCAAAATTGTTTGTTGCTCTGAATGTCCGCGCGCATTTTACACATTGGAAAACATTTAACGGTTTAAATAACAAATGACGGTGAAGTGTCCAAAATTGCTTGTTGCTCTGAATGTCCGCGCGCACTTTTACACATAGGAAAACATTTAACGGTTTAAGTGACAAATGACGGTGAAGTGTCCAAAATTGTTTGTTGCTCTGAATGTCTGCGCGCATTTTTACACATTGGAAAACATTTAACGGTTTAAGTAACAAATGACGGTGATGTGTCCAAAATTGCTTGTTGCTCTGAATGTCCGCGCGCACTTTTACTCATTGGAAAACATTTAACGGTTTAAGTGACAAATGACGGTGAAGTGTCCAAAATTGTTTGTTGCTCTGAATGTCCGCGCGCATTTTTACACATTGGAAAACATTTAACGGTTTAAGTAACAAATGACGGTGAAGTGTCCAAAATTGCTTGTTGCTTTGAATGTCCGCGCGCACTTTTACACATTGGAAAACATTTAACGGTTTAAGTGACAAATGACGGTGAAGTGTCCAAAATTGTTTGTTGCTCTGAATGTCCGCGCGCATTTTTACACATTGGAAAACATTTAACGGTTTAAGTAACAAATGACGGTGAAGTGTCCAAAATTGCTTGTTGCTCTGAATGTCCGCGCGCACTTTTACACATTGGAAAACATTTAACGGTTTAAGTGACAAATGACGGTGAAGTGTCCAAAATTGTTTGTTGCTCTGAATGTCCGCGCGCATTTTTACACATTGGAAAGCATTTAACGGTTTAAGAGACAAATGACGGTGAAGTGTCCAAAATTGCTTGCTGCTCTGAATGTCCGCGCGCGTTCGTGCGTTTGGCGCAGGGCTGGTGCCGGCGACGCTGCTGCGGCTGCCCGCGGGCGACGGCGCGGGCGAAGGCGCGGGCGACGGCGCGGGCGAGGGGGCGGGGCTGCTGGTGGCGCTGGGCGTGCGGAAGCGCGGCGACGCCCCCGCCCCGCCCGCCCCGCCCGCGCCGCCCGCCGGCGCCGCCCTGCCCGGCCTCTGGTACGGCCCGCGCCTCGGCCGCCGCTCGCGACGCTCCGTCGCGGCGCTCTTCGACGCCCAGGACGCCGACGCCGCCGACGCCGCTGACGCCGCCCTCGCCGAGTGGCTGCGCGACGCCGCCTGGACGCTCGTGCCCCTCACCAGTGAGTCCACCTTTGCTCCACCGTTCCCTGTGGCGTCATGTAGGTTGCAATAATGCACAGACGAGAGTCGGTTTAACTTATTGCTGGTTTATTAATAATTAAATCCACCACCGAAAGAAATCTTATGTACAATCGTTAAATAACGAAATAAACCCACCCCACTTCTAGGAGTGATTTAAATTTTACGGCTACCACACCCACTACTTAACTATCGAATGAACCCGATCGTGTGAAACACCGCAGAATTCCTGCACGACTCGTCAGTCGAGTCTCTCTGCATCACGACAATACATTGCCGGCCCTAGCCTCCGCACCCGCGGTCTGCGCCCCCACCGGGCGGCTGCCTCCGAACTGCACATGTAGACTGCCTGAAGCGAGAAGGGGCCGGTGGACCGTCGCAGCGCCCTAGCTAGGTTCGCAGCAACCTTTAACTCTGGGCTTTCACACTCCGTCACATCCTGTCGGCGAGCGCGTGGTCCTGAGCGTCTCCCCTACGTCACGCGGTCACCCTGTTGTCACACCTATGTTTTTGCACGATGCTACACCTCTTACATTCTTAATATATTTCTTTGGTTGACAGCCATGTGGCTGGTTGGCAGTCCCGAAGCCCCTAGTGCAGTAGTATCAAGGTCTTGTTCTGGTGGCAGTGGCACGAGTCGTGGCTCCGTAGCATGCCACGAGCTTCTATGTTCAACTAGCGTCGGAAAAGTAAACTATTAGTAACCCTGCCGTTTTAAAATAGGGATGGCGTTGTCTCTGGTGGCGGGGTGAGGAAAAACGCGAAGGGACGATTTCGTCGTGGCACTCGTGCCACGGACTCCCGCTCATGACCTCGACCTTGACAACACTGCCCTAGCGCCTTCTTGTGAGACTGGTCCTGGGCAAGTGTACCTAGGGTAGTTTGCCATTACTTTCCCTGCGGGGAATAGTGCGCCAATTTTGACGTTTGGTTTGAATACTAGGTAGCGCAGGCTACAATATCCACAATCTTATCCAGTAGTTTAAATCGAAACTCTGATTGGTGCTAAATTGCTAGAGGATTTAATTTTACCGGGATCGTCTGAGTACTTTTCCTGGGATCTGTTTACATGCTGACAAGCGTTACATGCATGCCTTCAAACCGGGTTTGAAAGTGGCCGGTAGCTTTGAACCTCTGCTCTGTTCCTCCTTGCGCCCATTCAACGTCCTCTGCTCTCTTCCTTGTTGTGCCCATTCAACCTCTTCTGCTCTGTTCCTCCTTGCGCCCATTCAACGTCCTCTGCGCTCTTCCTTGTTGTGCCCATTCAACCTCTTCTGCTCTGTTCCTCCTTGCGCCCATTCAACGTCCTCTGCTCTCTTCCTTGTTGTGCCCATTCAACCTCTTCTGCTCTGTTCCTCCTTGCGCCCATTCAACGTCCTCTGCTCTCTTCCTTGTTGTGCCCATTCAACCTCTTCTGCTCTGTTCCTCCTTGCGCCCATTCAACGTCCTCTGCGCTCTTCCTTGTTGTGCCCATTCAACCTCTTCTGCTCTGTTCCTCCTTGCGCCCATTCAACGTCCTCTGCTCTCTTCCTTGTTGTGCCCATTCAACCTCTTCTGCTCTGTTCCTCCTTGCGTCCATTCAACCTCTTCTGCTCTGTTCCTCCTTGCGTCCATTCAACGTCCTCTGCTCTCTTCCTCGTTGTGCCCATTCAACCTCTTCTGCTCTGTTCCTCCTTGCGCCCATTCAACGTCCTCTGCTCTCTTCCTTGTTGTGCCCATTCAACCTCTTCTGCTCTGTTCCTCCTTGCGCCCATTCAACGTCCTCTGCTCTCTTCCTTGTTGTGCCCATTCAACCTCTTCTGCTCTGTTCCTCCTTGCGCCCATTCAACGTCCTCTGCGCTCTTCCTTGTTGTGCCCATTCAACCTCTTCTGCTCTGTTCCTCCTTGCGCCCATTCAACGTCCTCTGCTCTCTTCCTTGTTGTGCCCATTCAACCTCTTCTGCTCTGTTCCTCCTTGCGTCCATTCAACCTCTTCTGCTCTGTTCCTCCTTGCGTCCATTCAACGTCCTCTGCTCTCTTCCTCGTTGTGCCCATTCAACCTCTTCTGCTCTGTTCCTCCTTGCGCCCATTCAACGTCCTCTGCTCTGTTCCTCCTTGCGCCCATTTAACGTCCTCTGCTCTCTTCCTTGTTGTGCCCATTCAACCTCTTCTGCTCTGTTCCTCCTTGCGCCCATTCAACGTCCTCTGCTCTGTTCCTCCTTGCGCCATTCAACGTCCTCTGCTCTCTTCCTTGTTGTGCCCATTCAACCTCTTCTGCTCTGTTCCTCCTTGCGCCCATTCAACGTCCTCTGCTCTGTTCCTCCTTGCGCCCATTCAACGTCCTCTGCGCTCTTCCTTGTTGTGCCCATTCAACCTCTTCTGCTCTGTTCCTCCTTGCGCCCATTCAACGTCCTCTGCTCTCTTCCTTGTTGTGCCCATTCAACCTCTTCTGCTCTGTTCCTCCTTGCGTCCATTCAACGTCCTCTGCTCTCTTCCTCGTTGTGCCCATTCAACCTCTTCTGCTCTGTTCCTCCTTGCGCCCATTCAACGTCCTCTGCTCTGTTCCTCCTTGCGCCCATTCAACGTCCTCTGCTCTCTTCCTTGTTGTACCCATTCAACCTCTTCTGCTCTGTTCCTCCTTGCGTCCATTCAACCTCTTCTGCTCTGTTCCTCCTTGCGTCCATTCAACGTCCTCTGCTCTCTTCCTCGTTGTGCCCATTCAACCTCTTCTGCTCTCTTCCTCGTTGTGCCCATTCAACCTCTTCTGCTCTGTTCCTCCTTGCGCCTCACTGCGCTCCACCCACTTCGGTCGTGGCTCCACCCACTCTGTCCATCCCTTTCCCCGATCGCTCGTGGCTCCGTCTCTCACTCCTCGCTCGCGTCTTTATACGAGGTATTGATCACGACTTTGCGAGGACTAAAGAATTTGCAACTCCTCAGAATTAGAAAGGTACAATTATGTCACAAGATTTATTTGAAAAGTTTGTTATTTTCAATGACATGAAACTGAACTGGGCGAAATTAAAACATGTTAACAATAATAGAGCTCAAAATATAGTAAGAAACAAAGGCAGACTTGTTGCTAAAACAAAAAAAAGAAGCTTTCAAATTGTCGTTCAAATACTTAAATTTAAAATACTGGGGCATGTAAAGTGTATGTGATATGTTCTCAGATGTAAAGGCTTTTGAAAACAAATTGATAATGCTTAAAGAAGACTAAATAAGTATAAAATATTGCACGTTGTAAGATTATTTTTATCGACATTAAGGTAGGAACCATGATTTTCCCTGTTGACTTATGTATAAACAGTAGAGGTAATTGAAAGAGAGTTTAAAGTGTGTTTCATTAATCTTCATGACCGTACAAATTAAAACTGTGTTTAAAATTCTTTTGAAGTGAATATTTTGAAAGTTCAAGAAAATTTACAAATTTACATTCAATTTTAAGCGAAAGATGCATTGAATACCTCAACCATAAGTAACGATATTTTTGTGTTCTTCTCTAGTCTTACCATTTGCTTTCCTTGACTAAAGACGTTTGAGGCTGGCATGATGATTCTTCGGGAGCATTTACATTTGAAAAAAAAGAAAAGAAAAGATTTTCCCACAAGAAAAGGATTAAGATCACGATTCAATCCAATCTTACAGGCAATCATTTATATAAACTTTAAAGAACGTGCACAACCAACTCTTAAGTTGATATTGATCAGCTGGCGACCGATAAAGAAGCCCATCATCGCATAAACTGCTTCTTCCAAAACGAACGTTTTTAAACTCCAAATGTAAATTTAATTGTCCTGTTTCAGTTACCAACAACTGTTGCAAAAGTGAATGTGTGTGTGTGTGTTGATATATTTTTTTCTAAAATTTATTACATTGTTGAGCTTGCAAATACTGACGATAAACGTTTATGTGTTGTGTTCATTTATATTGGCTTCTTAATTACAACTGTGTTGTAAACATCCTCAACGTAATCTTTCACTAAATTATTATATCAGCATATTCCAAGCTTCTTTTCAATGGAATTAATGTCATACTATTAAACTATTGAACTATTGTTAATATTTTAAAGTTGTTGAATAAAGGTAAGTTGGAGGTATGTGCAGTCAGCAAGCTCTTACGGCTTAGACCATGCGGCTGGCATGTATGAAAAGGTTGCCGACTCCTGATCATCATTCATGGTTTTGTTGTCCCATTGTATATTTCAATATTATGTACACATTGATAAAATCCAAATAATGTTAGTAAAGATACAAAGAGTGCAATAAAAAAGAATTTAGCACTCACACTACATTTTGCAATCCTTCAGAAACTTCCAATGTTTTTATTAGGCTTTCGCTTAAAATGATATAGCAAAGGCACCTTGTAACGCCTATTATGTTTACAAATGTTTCATATAAAATAAATAAAATTAGATTGCGACAAACAGACCCACTTGAGTCGGGCTCGAGGCAATTTCGCTCGAGCGCTACTGCATGTAATCCAAAATTTGCTAGGTGCCAGCCAAGAAACGGAGGGGACGTCGCGGGTTAAAAGGGCTCGCCCTTAGAAGCCCTGCGAGTGACTAAAATTGAGACTTCACCAAGTGATTTGTTTGTTGTTTTTCTTTTACCCTTTACAACCAAGTGTAATTCAATCACGTTGAACCACGTCAAGTTTCGTAAAGCCATGAAGTGAAAAGTAGGAATGAAAATTGAATTTTGCCCTGGGCTAACTGAAATAACGAGAATACTAATTTTTATTTCTGCTGTAGAAGCAGCAGCACTACAGGAATCGAAATAATCTTTAATCCAGTCGGTTGTATTACATCAGAAACGAAGCAAATTATTTCAGAAAGGATTACATTT
>JAHLJT010007453.1:0-21977 GCA_031308135.1 Acheta domesticus
GTACATTTTTTAATTTAACTACTTTAGTTTAATCCCCAAAAAATATTGAAAAAAATATTCTATGATTCAGCGAGGCGTGGGAGGGTGTGACGTATACGTCACACTCGTCCTTGGGGGTGATAACGTGCTGGGTTGAAAGAGAGAAAATATTTAACGAGGAAAGCATTTATTTTCGAAGCATACGGTTAGTGACTAGTCAATGACTACAATATCATTAGTAAACATATTACACTTCTTACACAGCAGAAAAATAGTGTTCATTTTTTTGTATGAAATGGTACATTGCATTTCAAGCATAAACCTACGTCACATTTTGTGCACATTGAAGCAACGACACTTTTGCATCCATCATTAGCACACCTTCTTCTCTTTTATTTTCAACTTCCCCAAGTAGATGGTCAGCTCTGTCATAGCGAATGTCGTCTAAAAGTCGCGTTGACCTGTTCGACGACAGAGCTGTTGGACCCACAGATTTGACAGGTGTTTTGTATCTCGTGAGGTATGTGATAGCAATCTCTCTTCTGAATTCCAGCTTAGTGATATTTTTTCCAGTCTTCTGAAAATCAGCCAAGCATTATTTATAGCTGCATCTATAAGCCATGTCAGTATTGCCCAGTACCATTTCTTCCCTCTGATTGATATACGGTACTGATTGATGTCTTGATCCATTCGATCTGTACCACCCATGTTTCTGTTGTATGTGGTAATAATAGCTGGTTGAGGGACATTTATATGTTTTTTTCTTTCGAAGAATATCTCTTAACATGCTTGATTGGAGATTCTCCGAGCGAATTTGATGCAACAGCAACCACATTATTGTCCATCCATTTCCCAACAAGAATTCCATCATTTTTCTCTATTGTGCTTCGAAATATCCCACGATCCATCTTCATCATTTGTTCATGCGATGGTAACAGGCAATCTTTAGGAATCCTGTTTTTCCTAATGGTTCCAGTCCCTGAGTATCCGCGTTCTTTCAAATGCTTGAGAAGGTTGAAGCTGGTGAATAAGTTGTCTGTAATTATATGATAAGGATAACTTCTTTTATGATCTGGCAGTTCATCTAAGAATGAAATCAAGGGAGCAGTGGCTTTACCAAAAATCTTTTCACATTCAGAGTTTGTCACTGGTGTATTTTTCCCTTGATAGACTTCAAAATTTATCAAATACCCGTAGAATGTATTCAGACACCATATTTTGTACCCAAACCTTATGGGTTTACCACGAATGAACTGCTTGCAAGGATGTGGGCCAAAGTACTTCACCATGGATTCGTCATAATCAAGAAATTCACATTCAAGAAAGTTATCAATAAAACGTTTCTTGAGAAGATTCATGAGTGGGCGGAGCTTGAATAATCTGTCATTATTGTCAATATCATAATTATCAGCAACATGAAAGTATTTGGCTATGAATAAAAATCTGTCCCTCCGCATACATTCAGATACTAATATATTCTTCATGTCTGGCTTGGTATCCCAGTAACTTTTTTCCCTGGCAAAACATTATAACCAGAAAGGATCAGTACACCCAGAAAAGCCTTTATCTCTTCTGCCGTAACATTCATATTACTTTCATTTTTTGACAAAGCATATTTCTTGGTCTCCGTAAGGAAAAGGGAAATCACCTCTTCATCTATAAAGATTTCAAAAATTTGAACGGGTGTCATATTTTTATATTGTCGGCATAGTCTTCTGGAAATATCCCATCTTTTTTTATTGAATCAACTAGATCTCCATCTATCCACTCACGTTCCCTTTTTGCGGAATACCCCGATAAATCGTGTACCGGGCCTCCAATGCGAATTCCATTAGACAAAACTGCCTCGGCTTCACTCACGAATTGATTGCCACACAGATTGTCCAGTAGACCTCCTGTGTCCTCATCACCACTGTCTTCATCAGTCAGCTCGTTTGCGGGCGGTGGTGCAATAAAAATATCCTCTACTTCTATATTATCATCACCATTATCATTACCAACGATGCCTTGAATGTCTTCTTCAAGCAACTGAATTATCTCTGCGACAGTCAGTCCGTCTCTAAAACGGTCGTTATTCCTGATAAATGAAAATGTATATAAACATTTCAATTTTCGACTTTGAAATGGAACAAAATGAAAAAAATGTGGAAAATGTGGAGACGCGTGAAAAGCTACGGGGAAGGACGAGTGTGACGTATACGTCACACTGACATTTTCACGCCTCCACACCTTCCCGTAACAATAATAAAATTAATTAAATCATTTTAATTTCTTTTAATACTATCTGTGATAAATAAACCATTGACATAAATTGAATTGCTAACAATATAAGCTATAAATTCAACTTACCTAACATCTGGGTCCATCGAAAATATATCACAATTTTTAAACACCGTCAAAAACTCTTATAACGCCTTCCTCGGACAAGATCGCACTATGAACTGACGAACCAGACCCTTCTGCGACTACAATGCCCTGACACTCACAGAAATATCGACTTGCAGAGACAGGAAATTAGACGTGCCACAACTTGTTCGCTGTGACGTATACGTCACACTCGTCCTTGGAGGGTTAACGACCGCGGTAATGCGTATAATATTAGTGTAAAAGTGAGAGATTTGACAGAATTATTTTCGTGCTACGGCCGAATTCGCAGGCGCAAAAACCTGGTACGGCTCGCATTGTAGTAAGCGGAAAAATATTGTGAGAATATTATACTGCGATATTTTCATAGCCGCCTCTCAAGGCCCGCCTTCACGATGGAATATATCTCGACATTTCGCGTCTTTCTCGGGCGTACCGCTAGATGTCGCAAGATCGCGATCGTAACAAGCACTGATTGGTCATGTGACTTCTAGCGGCACGACCGAGAAAGTCGCGAAATCCCGTGATATATTCCACCGTGAACACAGGCTTTGAGAGGCAGCGTTATAAAAATCGCACTATAGTTGCCTATAGAGTAATTAAAATGAGTGCGAGGCCCGTAACGGAAGAACTGGGGCAGTAGTAGGCTCCGTAATTATTGAGCGTGAGAACGGAGTGATACCAGCAGACAGAAGAGCGAGGGGCTCAGAAGATCGCCGCTGGGGTCGTCGCTGGCGACGCGGTGCACCACCGCGATGGTCTGAATACGGCCAAAACGCGCGCAAAGGCAATAAATTTTATTTTTTTTAAAACGATTATATCTTCATAGATATCAATTCTACATCTTTCAAATTACTACCAACAAAGAGAAATAATATGTTTCATCAACACAGCTATACGACCCCCTGAAATCCAGGCGTTTCGGCCGAGGAAAAATTCAGCCACTCAAGCAGTGAAAATACACGTATCTTTTATTGCTTATAACTTTTTCCTAACCACTTCCAGAAATTGTATGCGCTTTTATATACCCTTCTAAATATATTGAAGATTTTAAACTGTAAATTATTTTTATTTTTCATTTGATTAAGCCTTACGTAATTAAGGTACACCTTAATAACTTTTGCACAAACGTGGAAAAACCACTTATTATTTTAACTAAGTAAATATTCACAGGCAATTACAAAAAGAAAACAAAAAACAAAAACAAAAAACCACCAAAAACACATCTCCGAAATTAATGTATCTTATTAAGTGAACTTTATCGTCTCCTGTATTTTTTCAGTATCTTTCTGTTGCGGCTCTCACATGCAACCAATCTTTATAAATGAGGTTTATAAATAAAGAGAATTTCACGGAGACTTGACGAATTACACTTTGACTTTAAAAATATGAAGGATTTGTTTCAAAAAACGTATCTAAATATTCAAGTCAAATGCAACCCGCAATACTTGCCACAGTTTTCGCCAAATAAATCCTAAACCAGGCGTTTTAGGGCCTTAAAAACTAAAATTTAAAGGACAAAGGCCTCACAGAAACTTTTTTCACACCATAATCTATAAGATGAGACATTCCTCGACATTCAATTAAATTTTCGGTTCTGAGCTTCAGTACTATCAAGCCCACCTCAACATTTCAGCCCTTGATGCTGGTAGCAATTTTTGTTTTTGACACGCTTAGAAGGCTTAGATTCCTCAATCTTATATTTACGCTTTCTGTATAAACCGGGGTTTGTGTGTCTAATTAGGTTTATTTGCGTAATCATTTATTCAAGATTTGCTCTCCAGCAACAACTAGAAAAACTATTATAGTTGCTTGATACTTATGAAGATTGTTTTTTTTTTTTTTATTTTTTTTTATTTTATTTATTTATGGTCGCTTTTTAACAGCTTGGTCATCAGCGACCTCAGTTTGTTTACATCAGAATATTACATTACATAAGGTTACAAACATAGTATCATTTCACAGTAAGCATTATATCAATATATCATTAAAAAATTTGTCTCATTATTATATTACATTAAACAGCTTACTTATTTCTAGTAGTTCCAAAATTTTTTTACAACCTTCTTCTGATTTTAACAGAGAATATAAGCTGCCTTCTATTTTTAATGCTTTTCTGACATTATCAAGTTCTTGACACTCGAGAATAATGTGAGAAGTAGACATGGTAGCGCCACATTTAGGACAGGGTTCCGGGTTAGAATTTTTGAACAGATGACAATAATTTAGATTAAAGTGACCGATCCTTAATCTTGCTATGACGACTTCTTCTCTTCTTTTGAAATTTGATCTTGGTAGACTTGGTTCCAGGATAGAGTTTCTTACTAGGTGTAGCTTCGTAGACCCCATCTTCCATTGTGAGTTCCAATATTTTAACGAAGAGTCCTTGAAAAGATTTCTAATATCTTTTTGGGTACCATGAATTTGATGGTCAACATTTGGTAATGATGTTGCCATTTTTGCAGTTGTGTCTGCCTTCTCATTTCCAGCAATATTTTTATGAGAAGGAATCCAAACTATTTCTATTTTGACTCCTTTTGTATTTTGGATAAATAAAAGTTCTTGGATAGTTTGGATTATTGGATTGCTGGTGTATCGGTTTTCAATGGCTTTAAGTGTTGACATTGAGTCGGAAAATATGACAATAGGCATGTTGTTTGCAGATCTGATACTGCTTTCAATGGCTTTGAGCACTGCCCATGCTTCACATGTGAAAATGGAAAAGTAGTCCGGGAGACGAAATGGAATGGCTTCATTATCATTTGTTAGAATTATTGCACAACCAGCTTTTCCATCTCTTTTGATCCGTCGGTGTAAACTTGGTAGAAATTGTCATATTTTTGGAGCATTTCTTTTATCGCATCCTGTGCATTTGGATTAGATTCAAAGGAAGTGCAAGAAATATTTCCTAGTTGGGTGTTTATGAGAATCTTCAAGTCTTGCCAGGGTGGGATGGGATGTAAACGTTTAGGTAAGCTGAGTGGTTTAACAATATTAAAGTCATTCATGTATTTAAGGAGTCTTTCTCTCAGGGGTAGTGGGGATTTTGGATGTGTTTCGTACATGATTGTTTTTGGTTGTTGGAAAATGGTAGAGTTTGTGGGGTTGGGTGGGATACTGAACGTTGAATATGCATAATTCAGACATTGTAACTTGCGTCTTAGTGCTAGTGGGATTTGTCTTGCTTCCACTAGTAGGCTGTTGCTGGGACTAGTTCTAAAAGCACCAAGACTTAAACGACAAGCACTGTTAATTATTGGATTCAGTGTTTTTAATATGTTTTCTGAAGCTGAATTGTAAATTACTGCTCCATAATCTAGCTTGGATTGAATTAGTGCCCTATATGTTTTGATTAGGCATTCATACTGAGCGCCCCATTTGATGGAGGACAACATTTTAATAACATTTAATCTCCTAACACAATCCACCTTTAAAGCAGATATATGATGTTTCCAGGAGTATTTGGAGTCGAAGATCATTCCAAGGATTTTACATGTGTATGTCCTTTTAAGTGGATATCCTCCAATTTTCAGTGTAATTTCTTCATCCCTTATAGAGCGACTTTTGGAAAACACTATAAATTCAGACTTCGTTTTCGAAATGGAAAAAGCCTGAATTATTTGCCCAATCACTGATATTATTTAGGGTTTCTTGCATAATGTTTGAGGTAACTTGAAGATTTTTGCCACTACAGAGTAAGGTGATGTCATCTGCGAAGAGGAATATTTTCACAGGTTCTTTTACTATAAGGCTCACTTCATTTATTGCTATGAGGAAGAGTATTACACTTACGGACCGATCCTTGTGGAAGACCATTTGTCATCTCAATTGCCTGTGATGATTTGTCTTGGATTCTGACTTTGAGATATCTCGTTTTTAGAAAGTTGATGAGAAAAGCTAAGATATTTCCTTTTACGTTCAAATCTGTAAGAATTGATATTAACCTGTCTTTATAAACCATTTCGTAAGCTTTTTCAATGTCCAGTGAGACTGCAATCACATGGTGATTCATAACTAATGCATCACAAATTTCCGAGTCTATGTTTACCAGGTGATCGTTGGTTGATCGAAAAGATCTAAAGGCACTTTGATGTGGTGAGATCAGGTTTTGTTTTTCTAGGCTCCATTTCAGGCGGCGACATACCATTTTCTCTAGTAGTTTACATATATTACATGTCAAGGATATTGGGCGAAAATTGGTTGGATTTGTGTGATCCTTATTTGGTTTTGGTATTGGTATAACTGTTGCTTCTCTCCACTGATTGGGGAAGGATTGAGTGGTCCAAATATGATTATATAATTGAAGTAGGTATTCAAGGCCGACATCTGGAAGGTTTTTAGAAAACTATTTGGTAAATTGTCTGGTCCAGGTGCTGAATTTTACATTTATTTAGTACAAATAAAGTTCACTCATAATGAAGGGTTGATTGTGTTCTTCTTCATTTGTTTTTAATAGTGTCTTGATATGTTCTTGGTCTATGTTAAAGTTTGTTGGAATTGATACTAAGAAATTTTGGTCATAGTTGTTGTCGCTAGAATTATTTGCAAATGTTTCAGCAAGAAGGTTACTAATATCTTGTGGGCCAGAATATTTTACACCATTCTTGTCAATAAGATATCTGGGAAGATTAGGTGATCTTATTCCACGAATGCTCTTTACTTTGTGCCAGAGTTCTGTTGTTGAAGTTTGGTTAGTAATGGAAGAGGTGTACTTCTGCCAAGACTGGATCATTGTAAACTTCAAGGTTAGTCTTGCTTGGGCTCTGGCCTTTCTGTACGCAATGCCATTTTCAATAGTTTTGTATTTCTTAAATTTCCTGAAGGCTCTCTTTTTCTTTTTATAGCTTCCGTACATTCTACATTCCACCATGGGACTTGATGTTTTTTAATTTTTCCTGTAGTTTGCGGAATTGACTTTTCAGCTGCTGATATTATTATCTTGGTAAAGTCATTGGTTAGACAATTGATATTTTGTGGAATTAAGTTGTCAGGTGTTTTTAATTTTTTAACATTTATCTTGATATCTTGTTGAAATTGATTCCAATTTGCTTGTTCTATAATCCATTTAGGATAGCAATTAATGTCAGGAGTTGGCTCCGAATCTGGAAAATTGATGTTTATATGGTAATGGTCACTATCATATAGACTGGGAATGGTGGACCATATAGTACTTGCAGCTACATCATTAGAAGCAAGGCTTAGATCAATTGCACTATCTGTACCATTACTTGCATTAAAATGTGTAGGTGAGCCAGTGTTTAATAAGATAAGGTTGTTATGGTTGTCCAACCATTCTTCAATTACTTTCCCTCTTCTGTCCAATTTGGTGGAACCCCACAATTTACTATGGCTATTGAAATCACCCACTATAACATATGGTTTAGGTAGCTGCATAAGAATATTGTCAAGATCATAAGTGTCAAAATTTTGACTATTGGGGATATAAATATTACAAACAGTTATGAGAGTATTTATTTTACCTTGACCGCAATGGCTTCTAGGGCAGTTTGTAGAGGGATTTCCTGTATAAAACAATCATTTTTTACATAAACTGCTACTCCTCCACTAGCAATTAATGTACTATTTCTGTTTCGAACAGATGACTTATACCCAGATAATTTTCCAAAGTGATTTTTTTTGAAGTTTGTTTCTTGCAGACACAAAATATCTGGATTAGTATCTTTTATTAACAATTTCAAGTGGGGTAATCTTGTATAGAAACCATTACAGTTCCATTGTATTATTTTCATTGAGAAGGTTTATTCAGATATTTCTGTGTCAGTTTCATCATCTTGTAGTTGCGAACTTTTTAATTTATTTATTATTCTTGTGAATCTGTTTTTTATAGCTCTTTCAGTAAGTAAAGGGTAAGTGTCTGTCATCATTTTAATGATAGATTGAATATCATTGTAAAATCTTTAGCTATTAAGGTTGGATGATTAGATCCAGATGCTTGTCTATGAAATTTTTCAATTGATTGTATGTAAGAGGGAAATCACTACTATTACTCTCAATTTTTTCCTTTAATGGGCAAATAAGGTCTTCAAGTGATTTAGTGGTAGACTTCTCTTTATTGCAGTTTTCTTCAATTACTTCTTGTATCTTTTTCTTCTTCTTGGGTTGTTTTCCTGTTGCCATGTTGGAGTTACCCAGTTTATTTTTTCCTTGTTCAATGTGTGATGAAGAGTCTGATGAAAGAGTTCTTTAGGTATAGTAGAGACCATATTATCATTAGTTTCCATAGTTACCTCCTGATTTTGTATGTCTACTACAGTGGTATTTTCATTAATTGAAGATTCTGGCAATTCACTGGAACTATCACTATTGGTTTTAGATTCTGTGGGTACACTGGATAAGTTGGTATTATTATGATTAGAGGTGTTTGGTGTAGGACATTGGCCAGCTAAGTGCCCTGTTTGGTGGCAGATAAAGCAGGACATGTCATCGGTTGTAAAAAATATCCTGTATGATGTTCCATCATAAAACACAGTAGTAGATTCATTTAGTAAACTCACATCATCAGGGGAAATATACACTTGTCTTCTGAAACTCATGATATGTGAAAAATTCAGGTCCAGAAACACCAGCTTTTATAAATGAGATTTTAGATGCCAATTTGATGTTGTTTTTTGTGAACACATCTTCTATGACTGAGTGGGGAATGATGGGGCAAACATTAGAAATGATAATTCTTTTAGCCTTTGTTACAAGAGGTCTCAACTTTAATTCATAGTGTTTTATTTTAATAATTTTGTGACTGTTTGTAAGTTTATCAGCAATAGTTTTAGAACTTAGAAATGTACACACTCTATTATTAGCAATTCGTGATATGAACCTTATTTCATTGGCATCAACAATATTGGATAGGCTGTTAACATAGTCTTTAATAGTGAGACCTTCTTGTGCGTCGATAATTATGGCTTGATCCTTAGTGGGAAATACGTCTGTAGATATGGCATTCGCGTAAGTTTTCATACTTTGGTGAGGTGCAGATACCTGCGGTGACGGAAGTGAGGTTAAAAGATTGTTTGTTTTGCGTGTAGTGAAACTATTCAATTAACGTTTCGTCGTGGTCTGTAAGTGCTGTGTACTCAATTGTTAAGGGATGTGGGTGAACAATAAAGAGTGAAGACTGTGTTTGTGTTTTACTTGTACCAGTATTTTCGTTATCATTCGATGAAATTTTCAAGTAGAGGGCGGGATTCGGGGTGTGTGTGCAAGGGGGGGGGGGCAATTGCCCACCCAATCTTGGGACAATTTTTAAAAAAATTATATTTAATTTCATGTCGTGAATCTTTCTAATTTATATATAAAAAATTACTTGTTTCTGTATTTTAGATAGATAGATAGATAGATAGGGTTTATTCTACAATTGGGCTGATGTTGCCCGGTGGCAGAATACAGAAAAACAAAAGTACATTAAAAGTACAAAACACAATTAACTATAAAAACAATATATAAAAAATCAATATAAAAATCAAACGATCATGCAACTGCATTTACATGCCTATACATATACAACAAATGAAACTATATATATACTAACATTTAAGTAATAAACTTACTTACATATAACACCAACATTCATACATACAAACATACACGCTTACATACATATCATACAAAGACAAAAGAACACTCGCATACACACCAACCTACAAGTATTCACTCACAATCATATTCAGACAAATATGGATAATCACTTTTACCGACAACATAATAATATACAATACTTATAATAATTTTTACATTTCTAACACGTAAAACACTCGTTAACATCAATCAATAAATACGAACTTTTGTCAGAATAGCCTATAAAAGACGCTTAAGATTAGCGAACTAAACTACGAAATGAAATCACTTCACTGCACTTCACTTCACGTCACTGCACCTCATAACACTTTACCTAAATACTAATAGCTCAATACTTTTTAGTTTACTACCCATAATCGCACCTTTCACTTCACTTCACTTCACTTCACTGCACTTTTCACCCTATTGATTAATTTCCTATACTTTTTTCTAAAACCACGCGCTGAGCAAGGAAAGGGCTCAAAAACTGTCGCAGGCAAATCGTTCCAATCTACGATTGTTCTGTTTACAAAGGAGAATTTGCCTACGTCCGTTCTTTGAATTCTAGTTCTAATTTTATATTTATGATCAAATCTATTAAAATAATCCGGTTTATCTAGCCTTCCCCGTATTTCCTGCCATGCACGGCCACCAGTGTAAGATTTATACATTACGCAAAGTCGAGCCCTTTTCTCCGATGTTCTAACGATTCCCAACGTGCAGGTATGTTCTTCCGAAAAGTGTATTTTGCCGCTCTGTTTTGTATCCTCTCTAAGCTCTTCTTAAGTCCTATTCTGTACGGATCCCAACAACTAGCTCCATATTCCATTACAGGCCTAACAAGCGAGGTATACGCGATTTCTTTTGCTTTCGTATTGCATTTTTTAAGATTTCTCATGACGAAATGCAAAGACCTCCAAGCTTTACCCACTACGTAGTTAGTTTGTTTCTCCCATCCCAACTTGCTATCCAGGAGGATGCCAAGGTATTTACAGTTTGAGACTCGCGGAACTACGTCATTACCTAGCTGATAAGGCAATGTATGAAAGTCTCTGGCCCTACAAAATGTGATCGCTTTACTTTTATTTCCATTTACAGTCATTTTATTAGCTCTTGCCCAATCATTAATCTTATTTAAATCTTCCTGTAGTTGAATCATATCGTGCTGTTCTGTAATTTCCCTATATAATATACAGTCGTCGGCAAAGAGTCGAATTTTTGACGTTATATTTTGCGATATATCATTTACAAAGATAAGAAATAACAGTGGGCCAATGACACTGCCCTGAGGGACTCCGGAAGTAATGTTACCCTTTTCCGATAAATGCTGTCCAATTCTAACCTTTTGATTTCTATCGCGAAGAAATTCACTTATCCATGCTATTACCCGCCTGTCAATTTTAGCATCAATAAGTTTCAATATTAGTATGTCATGCGGTACTACATCAAACGCTTTGGCAAAATCAATAACTATTGCATCCACTCTTCCCCCAAAATCAATTACTTCAGACAAGTCTTGGGTAAGGGAAATAATTTGACTTTCACAAGAAAAGCCATTTCTAAAGCCATGCTGCCCGCGAAAAAACCATTCTGTCTGATCCAAATGATTTCTAATCGAATTAGATAATAATTTTTCAAACAATTTACAGACTACTGACGTAAGACTAACTGGCCTATAATTTTGCACTTCACATTTTTGTCCACTTTTAAAAATTGGCACTATTAAAGCAGATTTCCAATCATCCGGTACACTTTCATTGTTGATTGATACATTGAAAAGTCTGACCAAATATGGTATTATTGTCTCCCCTGCTATCTTTAGCATATCGGATGTAATACCATCCGGACCGCAAGACTTACAGTTTTTCATTTTCTTCAATTGTGAACGTATTTCCCTTTGATCAATTTTGAATACATGATCCACGTTGTTGTGCCCTATAACAATTTGGTTAGCTTTTTGTTTGTATACGGAACAGAAATAATTATTAAATACATTGGCTTTCTCTTCATCATCTACGATATCTACGTTATTCCATCTTACAGGAGGTGTCTCCTCCTGTTTACCTCGACGGTGACGTACATAGTTAAAGAACTTTGCCCAAGCGTTTTCATTATCATCTAAAATTAACTTAAGATATGATTCTTGCGCAGTTTTCTTTTTATTTTCTACTTCTTTCCTAATTTGTCGGAATTTCTGTAAATGTACCTCGCTGCGATGCCTATTGTTATACGCTTTTCTCATTTTTCTCTTCAATTTGCGAATTTCCGTGTTATAATACTCTGGGTCTGAATTCTTTTTTAAGTACTTAAAGGGAACGAAACATTGCCGAGCTTCCTCAATAATTTCTTTGAATTTTTTCCATATGTCTTCCAATCCTCCGCCTAACTTTTCGAAA
Source organism: Acheta domesticus (assembly GCA_031308135.1). NCBI lineage: Eukaryota > Metazoa > Arthropoda > Insecta > Orthoptera > Gryllidae > Acheta > Acheta domesticus. The sequence continues at coordinate 12,312 of JAHLJT010007453.1, forward strand.
ACCGCGTAGTTCAGTTTTAAGAAATGTTGCAGTCCATTTAAGTCAGCTTTACGATATTGCCAAATTCTATTACCGATTTTATCATTTACCCTTGAAATAGTAGCATTTATTTCAAGAACTACGGCATTGTGGTCACTTATTCCCTGAATAACATCGCAATAGTATAACATGTCTATCGGTCTAATGAGAAAAATATCTAACATAGAATTTTGACGCGTTGGCTTGTCAACAACTTGCGTCATTCCTGCATCCCAAACTAGTTTATTTATTATTAACTGTATTTTTCTATCGCATACTTCGCCTTGCCAATTAATATCGCTTAGATTTAAGTCACCCCCAATAATAATCGGATTACTGGTTCCATTCAAAGTTTCCCCCAATTCGAGAATATTATCAAGAATGGAATAATTACCGTTTGGTGGCCTATAACATGCAATAAGATCTATTGTCTGCGAGTTGTCTACGTTTATATCTACTCCTATCATTTCATAGTCAATGCTTTTCCATTTCAAGTTCGCGTTTATATGTGATTTAACTAAAATAAAGACCCCCCCGCCTCTAGTTTCCCTGTCCCGGCGAAATATTTTATAGTCCGTTTCGACAAATTTCTGAATCTAATATTTCTTCAGTAAGCCATGACTCCGTACCGATCACTACGTCAGCATCACATGCCTCAATTAAGTTCCAAAGTTGAATTTCCTTATTAACAACACTTCGGCAGTTTACCTGCAACAGCTTCAGAGCTCCCTTACTCACCCTTAATCCTTTCTCGGAAAATGAATCTCGCTTTGGCCGCTTCCCTTCACTTTGCAACGTGCCCCCCTGCAAAGCTCTTCCTCCCGTACACTTTCTAATCGCTGACGCCGCCGTAACCATTGCCGCCAACGCTGCCTCTCCCGTTGTCTCCGCCACTGCCTCCACCGTTGCCGCCGCCGCTGCCGCCGCCGCCGCCGCATCCGACCCCGTTGTCGCCGACACCAAAGTCTTCTTCCTTGAAGAATGCCCTCCCTCCCTCTCCACTGTCACTGGAGAAAAGGGCAACACCGCTGTGCGTCCATCTTGTCAATGGTTTTGCCCTGGTGCGCTGCAAAACCCGGCAACTCTAGTGAAGAGCCCACTGAGCTCGGCGACACCTTTGCGGTTCAAGTGCACGCCGTCACGACCGAGTCCACTCTCATTGACCCATCCGTTTGGATCTACAAAGAGTAGCCCTAGTCTCTGTGCCACCCACTCCATATCGCGGTTAACCCTGCCTGATTTTCCGAGGCCAAACGTCCCGGCGGAAGAGCACTCCGCTCAGAACAATACGAGCACTCGGAAATCTTGATTTTGCAGTAACTGCGAGGTCATAAATGTCACCCAAGAGGTGGTCAAATGACTGACATTTTTTTATGTTGTTTGACCCCACGTGTAAAATTACAGTTTTAGGGTTAACCACATTACATTTCCCGATTTGCCCCTTCATCTGCTCCACTCGTATTCCCGGAAAACAGCGCACTTTAATGTGTTGCCCCTTCCCCACATGACGCACTATCGAGTCACCAAGTATTAAAGTGTCCGCCGCCGTCGTCACCGCCTCCGTCGCCGACGTCGTCACCGCCGCCGTCGCCGCCGTCGCCGCCGTCGCCGCCGTCGCCGCCGTCGCCGCCGTCGCCGCCGTCGCCGCCGTCGCCGCCGTCGCCGCCGTCGCCGCCGTCGCCGCCGTCGCCGCCGTCGCCGCCGTCGCCGCCGTCGCCGCCGTCGCCGCCGTCGCCGCCGTCGCCGCCGTCGCCGCCGTCGCCGCCGTCGCCGCCGTCGCCGCCGTCGCCGCCGTCCCGTCGCCGCCGTCGCCGCCGTCGCCGCCGTCGCCGCCGTCGCCGCCGTCGCCGCCGTCGCCGCCGTCGCCGCCGTCGCCGCCGTCGCCGCCGTCGCCGCCGTCGCCGCCGTCGCCGCCGTCGCCGCGTCGCCGCCGTCGCCGCCGTCGCCGCCGCCGTCGCCGTCGTCGCCGCCGTCGCCGCCGTTGCCGTCGTCGCCGCCGTCTCCGCCGTCGCCGCCGTCGCCGCCACCGCCGTTGTTGTCGCCGTCACCGCCACCCCAGAAGATGAAGCCGAGACTGTTCTGCCAAGCCTCACCGCCGGTTTAGGCGCCGTTGCTGTCGCCATCTTCATGTTTCGTAGTTCTCTTTGAGTTTCCTCGAGTTTGGCTGATACTCGTAGGAACTCATTTCGAAGCCGCGATAACTCGCTTCGCACATTTCCATCACCGTTTCTGCAGTCCTCACAACGCCAGTTCGAACTTGGGGGAAAACCTCGTCTGGTCGTTACCGGACCTGGATTTGATTCCACTCCTCCTATTATCAGTAACGATGCAATTATAAAAATCATAAAAGCATCATGTGTTGAACCGCTAGTTGAATGCGTTGGACCAACACAGGAACACGCCACCTGCTGCGCCCAGCGGCCGATGCGGGCCCGGTAGGCCTCCAGCTCGCAACCCATAATCTCACTACCTGCGTGCGGAGCCGCTAGAGAAACACGTCCGCTCGCAACTGTGTCCAGACTCAGACCTTTTGAGAAGAAATATAACAACAACAACAATAATAATAATAATAATAATAATAATCGATATAATAATAATAATAACGCAATCAAAATGTCGTAACCAAGGAGGCAGAGAGACGTCTTAAATACAAGAGTTTGGAAATTCAGATCTGCCGAATGTGGGGCGTAAAAGCACAGGTCGTACCGATAGTTATCGGAGCTCAGGGATTTGTTCCCCAAAATTTGTGTAAGAACTTGGCTAAACTTCCAGGTCATTCAAAGGACTGGGAAGTGCAAGAAATTGCTTTATTTGGCACAGCTCACATTTTGCGCAAAGTATTGTTGAGGCACCGACAGTCCCTAGATCTGCTCCTTAGGTAGCTGGTTGCAACCTGGAGTAGATTTTATACTCAGCCGACTCATAACATCTGTAGTCGTGATATGGAGCAATAATAATAATAATAATAATAATAATAATAATAATAATAATAATAATAATAAAGTGAACAATAATTTTATGAAGCTGAGCTAATAACACACATTAATAAATTGGTGAACTTTAATTCAATATTATAAAACGCGCGGGAAAATGTTCAGCGTTATTTTTAATATCCTTTATTAACATACCTTCTTTCAATTATATTTTGCTTTTAAACGTTATTTACTTGGGAATTAAACTGTTTCATTTCTAAAACCATGAGTCGTAACTAGACCTCGGATTTTAGGACAAATGCCTATTTAGTTCCTTTAGGATGTTGTGAAAAATAATTGCAGATGATTACGAATCATGACAAAATATATCTACTGAAAACGTCTAATAGTGCCTGCAATGTTCTAAAAGGGCGGTTGATGCCTATTATTATATGTTTTTACCTAAAACAAGCGATTTTCAAGAACGATAATTTAAATGCTAAATTTTGAAATTTGTTTTACGGAAACGCAAAAATTTCCGAAGTGCAAATATTGTGTGATCGAATACGCAATCGACAACGCACTGAAATCTTTCACCTAAAATACGGAACAGAGCCATTGTGGAATGGATCACAGCAAGAGTTGGAAACAGAGTGAGACACTGTCCTCAAATCGGAAGATTCAGTTTTAAAAATTCAAGTCGTAACGAAGCTACCGTTTGGATGACAGTATCTTCCTCTCCTGCCAGCTCGTGACCTTGAAGACATATTACATTTAAATCGAGGTTTAAATCGAGTCAATGGAGAAGTTCAACTGACAACTTTGGATGTATAAATCAGTTGTTTTAGTTTTGGAAAAGAAGCAATTAGTTTCCTCTTTTACGAAGTGACACATTTTCTACGTGAACCCTCCTCTTGCCCTTTATTTATTTATTTATTTATTTATTTATTTAATTTATTTAGATCGCTGTGAAACGTCTAGGTCATAAGCGATCAGAATCTATTTTACAATTTTACATAATAAAATATTACAATTACATAAACATACATTACAATGAAATATTGAACAAACAATATAAAACATTTAACTCTGATTTCTTTTCAATATTACAGGCATGTGAATTTTTGTAACAATAAGGAACTATTATACATATTTATCTAATATTGTGTCACATAGGAATTTAATAATTTTTTTACATTCTGAAGTGGAATTCAATAGAAAATGGATATCCAAATCAATTTGTAAGTTTTTTCTGAGGTTAGTAGTAAAGGACATTCCACTAATAAGTGGGATGTAGAAATAGCTTGACCACAATTTGGACAGGGAACTGGATTCGTCCTTTGAAATAAATAACAGTGACTCAAATTGAAGTGGCCAATTCGGAGCCTTGATAAAATGACTTGGTGTTTTCTTTTAAAGTTCAGAAGAAGAAGAAGAGGAGGATCTAGTACTGAATTTCTAACATGACGTAATTTTGAATGTGTTGATTTCCATTTCAAATCCCATATTTTAATGCTGATGATTGAAGAAGTTTTTTAAAGTCTTGAAGAGAACCAGAGATGGAGTTATTGGGTAAAGGGAGTTTAGAAGCATTCTTTGCTGAGGAGTCAGCATCTTCATTTCCCTTTTTCCTTCATTCCTCGATGAGAAGGGATCCATGTAAGGGTGATATTACAATGATTTTGGGCCAAGGATAGAAGACGTTCTTGAATTTCTTGTATAAAAAGGATTTTTTGACAAGTTAATTTTGAATAGCGGCTATGACTGATAGTGAATCTGTGAAAATAACCAAATATGACGATGTTCTATTTTGTAAAAAATATCTAACGCTTTAATAATTGCCAAGGCTTCGCAGGAAAAAATAGAAAAGAAGTCTGGTAAACTAGTAATATAATTAATTTGAGGGAGATATGAAATTATTGAACCTCCAGTACCACCTTCTTGTTTTGAACCGTCTGTGAAAAAAAAAATTGGTTATTAATGAATTTGTCTTGAAGTGAAGAAAAATACGAGAAAATAGCAGATGAGGGTGAATCTGAATGTGGAATATTTGTAAAATCTAGATTAATTGAAGGGCGTGAACGAGGACCAAGGAGGAATGGGATTTAATCTTTTCTGATAAAGTAATGGAGGGTCAATAGAGAATTCAGAAATATATTTGGAAATTCTTATACAAAGTGATTTTGGAAGAGAAGGAAATTTATTGTAACCTTGCTGATTACAGGGTTCAAAGACATAAGGGTTCTTGCCCTTTCATATGTCACAATATGAAAGAAGAGCATCTCTCTATCAGCCTAATATTTTATCTTCAAAGACGACAGAAAAAATAATATTGTAACACAACACTAATCGTTGCACCTCCCAGATGCGCTCTCCCTAGCGCCTCCGACCTCCAAATTAATTAGGTGAGTCAAACTGGCGCAACCATTAGTGTGACCATCCGTGTTCTCATAGACAAGGTAAAACGTGTCACATCCCTCGCCTGGGTAAAGAGGAGACCTTGAGCAAGTTAAAACGCGCGTCAGAAGACAAAAGAAGTGGAGAAATATAACTATATAGTTCGCGGATGGAATATGAAACGAATTATTACATGACGCATTTCAAGCTCGTTTGGAAGCGAGACGCCGACCTGTTAAGTCGCGAAGTGAGGACGGATCACTACGAGAATAGTGCTGTTACGAGCTATCGTTTCCATAAAGCGACGGAAACTCTTCGCAGAGACACAGAAGACGTAAATTGCTGTATTTTATATGAAATGCAAATAACTGTGAACATATTTACGAAAATTACTTACATAAATTAAAAAGAGCAGTGGGTAGTGTGAAGTTCGTACGAGTAGTACAGAATGATAAGATCATTCTTGGATGTCTCCTTTTCCAGTTTTTTCTGTTGTTGTTGTTCTTTCACTTTGTTTCTTGGCTTGGGATTTTACTCAAACTGGTTCACATTCTTAAAAAAAAAGATATAAAATCCCTTCGCAAGTGAACGCGTGGCTGCAGGACTAAGATGTAACGGACGCCAGTCGTCAATGGAGGTCACGAAGCGCACCGCACTGCTGCGACTTGAGGTGATTTCAACAGACGTCCCCTGGAGGTTAAATATACGTCAAGTAAGGACATTCCAAACGGAATCACATTACTTTGAACTTTCTTCGAAATTTCGATAGTTCAGGAAAAGGCATAGAAAGATACGTTATCAAGTGGTGAACAGTTTTAAACTTGTATTTAATCAAAGAATCAATCATTCTTATTTTGAAAAAATTAGACCAACTACTAAGAAATTATAAAGCGAAGGAATTGTTTCACAAGGGTGCTTGTAAATTTGTAAAAGTGGAAAAGAAAGTGAGAAGATTATAAGTTTGCTAAAATAACTTTTAAAAAACATTGTGTTCCTTGTAAAAACAATACAATCAATAGAATTGTTTTCTGAGCAGTAGAAGGTTTTTTTGATTCTGGGAGACCTCTTACGCACACATATGTTTATATCTAGTAAATGTTACAATAAATATTAAAAAACTATTTTACTGTTTTTTCTATAGTAATATCCTTTCCCAGAGCAGTGAGACGTATTCAGTCCGAGCAATGGAAAATACCTCGTTGAAATACGACGCGACCCACTGTGCCGCATGCCGCCGATCGATGACGTGATGTGCTCTCTCTCTCTCTCTCTCTCTTCTCTCTCTCTCTCTCTCTCTCTCTGAGGAGAAAAGAGGTGGCAGCAAACGGTGGCTAATGTTAAAATTAGAACAAAATCGTGCTATATTTGGTGTTCCTGTTTAATGCGTTTTTCTTGTGTGGGTATGCCAACTTAACGTTAACCTGGCGCACCCACTCTTAAACGTTGTATTTTTTGATGTTGTGCATCGGTTCAAAATTTTTTAAGTTGGGTATAAATTAGTTCAAAATTAGTACTAAATTGTGGTATATTTGTTGTTTTTTTGGTTTAACGCATTTTTCTTGTGTGGGTATGCCAACTCAACGTTAAGTTAGCGCGTAACATGTTGTAAATTTGGATGTTCTGCATTGGTAGAAAATGTTTTAAGGTGGGTATAAATTAGTTCAAAATTGGAACAAAACTATGGTATAGTCTTTTTCAACTTTTGGATAAGTGGGTGTGCTAACTATACGGACATCGATGGCTCCTCCTCGGAGCAAATGGGTGAGCGGCCCTGACCTATAGGAAGAAGATGTATACACTTTTCGTTTTGGCCAGCCAGTACGAGTTTATTGTTGAAAAGTCGCCGTTTTCCCGCAACTTTACAATACTTTCTCTATACTGTGATACACCAAAATATATAATATTTTGTTAATAATATTGGCTGTAAATGGGTTGGACAAAAGGGTATGCAAATGGCGATATACAGCCTTAGCAACGCCGGCGCAGTGGTTGGCAAGGTCAACAAACTGCATTCAGGCCTTGAAGAGATGGGGGCGCTGGCTATATAGACAAATAAAATAATGTGTGATTGGTCTGAAAAGGAATGACTGTCGAGGGCGTGGCTACTTGGTTTGATAAGAGATTAATGGATTGGCTAAGGGAGAATAGACTGTCTAATTTTGTCGTTTTGTTTTAAAAAAGAGGAACGAAGGACGGATACCGAAGCGTTCAGGGCGAAAGAACAGGGAGAACTGGACATTCTGATAGTGGTCGTCGAGTAGTAAAGATCGCTCGCGAGATCAACATTAGTGAAGTAGGACTTGTAAGTTTCGAGTGAGATTCAATAGTTTTTCGGAATCGGGAAGTTCGATTAGGACTTTGAAAGTTTTTTTCTTATATTGCGGTTTTGGACTTAATGTTTTACCGCTAGTTGGGGAAGACTAGGAACTCTGAATACCAATTAAGACCGGTAGATATTCTAGTCAGTGAGGGCTGGATGCGTCGGCAACGTCGCAAGATTAGAAGAGAGAAGCGGAACTTGGGATCGCCTACATTCAAGTGAGAAGAGACTGCGGGCGTCGGCGACCAAGACGATTCCTCGCCATACTGTACAGTTGGTGGATCAAGTAATCGGCTATCTAGGCGATAGCGATTATCCATAACGGGAACCCATTGACCCAGCTAGCCGGACATTTATACATTTGTTGAAATCTGCTGTGGAAGCATTGATTTTTTTAAATTAACGTAACCTGTTCCTGGCGCCCAAAATTTAATATAAATTCGGAACGGGTCACGATTATAACCATCTTAGATGAATGATGCCAACGATCTCGTAAGAGTCTTTGACGAGACGTTGTTGGTACATTTCAATACTGTATAAGCAGGATGCGGGAAAGTAAAAAGAGATATAACCTGCATTTCTCAAATGTGCTTGTCACATTGTACCCACGTGTAATGCGAGAGTAATGAATTTTGTAATGGAGAGTAATGAATTCACTTCTATGTTTCTTTGACATTTCTATAAAACATTGTTTTGTGGGTTTCACCTTATTTTAAAATATAAATAAGTCAATACTTGCCTCGTTGTAACATTTGTACTTTACACAGACCAGTTGCAGTTTCCTGTGAAAGAAAACAGAATAAAATATTATTATTTCTATTGAACACAACATTAGTCTTCTTAACACTAGGGTGCGTGGATCTGGGAAACTTCACGAAAGCGCATCCGGGACCTCTGAGGCCCTGCGTAAATGTACTCTCGAAAATACACAAACTTGCTTTTTATTCCTAATAACTTAAATTCTAATAAAAGTCAACAAAAGTAATGTTCAACAAATTATTATTTAGTTGAATAAATAATTTTATTAACAATTTTCCAGATGAGCTGCTTAAGATACAAACATGATTAGCAAATGGAGTGGTCATGTTCATCGCACATATGTTTTACATTTTCACACGCTTTTGTGCTTTTCCTGTGTCTTTTATAAGAACAAAAATAGCACTTTCTTCACTGTCGCACACTGTTCTAGTGATGGGTTATCCACGAACAATACGAAATACCACTCAATGACAAAGCATCTGGTGGATTTGGATACATTTCAGGGGCGGATTAACCTATTAACTGCCATAGTCCCCAATTGGGGATCTTAGAATTTTTCATTGTTGCGTGATATTGTGTATTTTAATTTGAAACTTTTATTTATTTCTTCAATAGATGGAAACATCCTAAAAAAAGATATAAGCATATTGTTTTCATTCCTGAAAGTCAGATGTCGATTTAGCTGTGATTCCCTGTGCCCATTGAACACTCCAGGGTGTACACATGCCTTGCATCGTTTTGAATCTTCATTTTCGTTGATGTGCCTGATTTTTCGAAACTTGCAAAAGTTCAATTGTTTTCTACGTCATCCTACCACTATAATATTGAAGATGGAGTTTTTTCTTAATGAATTCGGTTACATAAAATAAACCTTCAAATAAAGTCATGTTCAATTTTCCAAAAGTATGAGTAGTTTTCGTGTAATTTTCCGCGAAATAAAGGCATTTAAGAAAAGCTTTTCTAAAACCCGCTCCATTTTTTTCTTTACATTTTCTCTTCTGTAATAAGCAATAGTAAAAACTCTGGTGCTAGAACCCTGTCAGATATTTCTACGTTTTTTCGAAAATTGCAAAAAGTTAACATTTCAAAGCTAAAACGGGGAAGGTTGAGATTTTTGTATTAAACAAAATCAGTCATAACAAATTCTCATTAAAAAGGTCTTGTACGCTTGTTTGGAAAAAGTAGCAGGACATTTTTTGAAAAAAAAGACGAGCAATTTTCGCGTAATTTGCACTTGAAATTTAGGCAATTTCTAAAAAA
>JAHLJT010007454.1:0-17370 GCA_031308135.1 Acheta domesticus
CAACCCTTCTCTTTACTCGTTTCAAATCTGTGATAGCGTAATCAAAAACACTTAATTATCTCTTCCATCCCTCTCGCTCTTCCGCTGCATACTTAAAATAAGCACTTAACTAGATTTTGTGTAGTACGTTTGATGAAAATTATTTGTACAGCAGTGTGACGTTAGAAAGAGTTCTGCGCGAGTGAGAGAGAGAAAGAGAGCGAGTTTATTACGAGTAACTATAATGCAGCAATGCTGTGTTCGCAAATAGGACTGTAGTCTGCGAGTTTTTAATGGTAACTCGTTTGACATGAATTCACGACTTCCTCTCGATAAAATTGAGCTCGTGTGTTGGATGTGCACTTTTGGGCGTTGGTGTGCGGGTAATGTATGCTATGTGGTTTGTGATTGAGTTGTTTATTGCAATTTTGGCAGCAATGTTGGCAATCGTTACAGCGATGCCGCCATGTTGGATTCTGCGGTGCTTCGGTTTACGGCACGCAATTATTAATCGTAAACTAACGTTACTATCCCGTTCCCGTTTTAAAAACTCTGTACTACGCTGTTTTTCATTTCTTTCCCCGTCCATCTCTCTCTTTTCTGTCCGCTTCGTTCGCCTGCCGCTCTCTCTGGATTTCTCTCCTAGTGGTGGAGGTAAATATGTCCGAAACGCCGTTACGTCCGGGCTTAATGCTTTTGACATTTGCCGTCAAAGCGTTAACGCAGTCGGCTATATTTACCGAAGTGTTCCTTTAGCGAAAAGTAAAGTGAGGGGTTGGCCAAAGAGTTGTCGTTTCCGGACTCGAGCAGACCTTGGCTCGGAGAAGGCATTTACTACAAGAACACCTCGAATTAGTCTATGGGAATCTCCTACAATACGTTGTTTGCGCTGCGGGTTCGTGTATGCAGTACACGACAACATTCACACGAAGAGAAAGCCCTCTTGTATTATCAATCGAGAAAATTCCAGAAGTTGTAACTCCCACGGGGACCGCTACGAAATCCCCCTCTCGTCATCGATTTTGAATCCCGCACGTTGTCGTCTTCGCCGTGGAGCACCGTGACACTCGTTACAGAAGTGTTCTCGTTAGCAAAGTTTCTTGTTCGTACCTTGCGTTATGCGGACTCGCATATGCGCGCAGGCGAGAAAGTTTGTATAGGCCTCTCTCTCTCGTACTGGCGCACTCGCTACAAAGCAGCTCTATTATTAATTCGAGAAACAAGCTGTGCATTAAGAGCTCCTCGGCTCGTTTAATAAAATATATGTGTGTTTGTTAATGAGCTGATTTCACTTGCAAATGCGTGATCATATTGTCCGCGCGGGTCTTCGAGTCGACCGCTGTGCGCTCCGCGGCGTTCTGCCACTCCCCTCCCCTCCCCGCTTCCCCCTCCTTCCTTCCTTCACCCCTCCCCGTCGCACCTTCCGTTCCTGTTTGCTCTCACCCATCTCTTTGCTCTTTCCTCCGCTAAGTAGTTATTCAATTCTTAGGAACACTAACTTCCGGTCCCTCTATGTTCTCTTCCATCTCTTTTACTCCATACTCTTTCCCGTGCTAAGCAGTTATTCAGTTCTTAGGTATTACTAGTTTATGCTATTTATTTCTTCCTTCTCTGCCATAATTTTCTTCTGATTGTATTACATAAATTAATTACGGGGTAAATCAGATGTACTGAAAGGCGCATTGTTTCCGCTAAAGATTAAACTCGCAGATTCCAAGTGTAACTAAGAAACTAAGCAAATGGAAGTAATTTAAATTCTTCTCGAGTTTTTTATTCTATCTATTGGATTTTGACTACAAACTTTAAATCCAAAACTTCTTTTAAGACCTTAGGATTTTCATACACAAGTCACACATTTCACATTTATTACATGACATTGTTCATATTACTCGTATTTTACAATCTTGCCACATTTCATTCCACCTCTCATTTTGTCAGATACTGTAGTTACATTTAGTATTTAAAAGATTGCTTATTAGACTTGTTAATGTTATACATAATTGTTTAAATACATTACCTCAATTCCAAGTTGAGATATACTTTTAGATCGGCCCGCCCTCTCCCCTCCCCTCTCTCGCCCCGCCCTCGGCCCGCCCCCGCCCTCGCCCCGCCCGCCCCCGCCTCGCCCCGCCCTCGGCCCGCCCCCGCCCTCGCCCCGTCCTCGCCCCGCCACGCCCCCGCCCTCGCCCCGCCCGCCCTCGCCCCCGTCGTCCGCCCTCGCCCCGCCCCGCCCTTTCCCTGCCTTCGCCCCGCCCCACCCCGCGCTCGCCCTCTCCCACCCCGCGCTCGCCATCTCCCGCCCTCTTCACCGGGCAGTGACGAGACGCCTTCTTTGCTGCCAGTGCGCGTGGCGCAACCACCGCCCACGCTCGCGAATCTTTGCGACACTTCAAATCTACCGCCTCCCCTCCCCTCTCCCCCTTCCAGTGGACAACCGCTTGTTTCTCCCGTGGAGCGTTCCGCTTCGGTAAAAGTCGGTACAGTCTGATTCGTTTCGGAAAGTTTGGAAACATGCAGCTTTTTAAACACAGTTTTGTTTAATAAGGATCATACTATGCATCGGAATCTTCGTATTGCGTCATGAAGCTTTTTGTGAATTGTGCTGTAAATTGGTTTCTCTCGTTATGAAAATATTACGTAATCCGGCGTGTGCAATAAAGTACGCTGACAGAATAATATAGGCGCAATATCCCTAACATTACATCAAAAAATGAAGTGCCACAAATGAAATTCGGTAATCCATTCTAAAACACAAATAATTTTAGGAAGTGTTTCGTTTGTGTAATGGAATTGTATTAAAATACTGTACCCTAACGCATTGTATTTAACCGAATGCAGTTGGTATTAGTTGATTCGCTTATTGCGTGACTTCAATTTTCAAAGTGAAAATTGAAGTCACGCAATAAGCGAATCAACTAATACCAACTGCATTCGGTTAAATACAATGCGTTAGGGTACAGTATTTTAATACAATTCCATTACACAAACGAAACACTTCCTAAAATTATTTGTGTTTTAGAATGGATTACCGAATTTCATTTTGTGGCACTTCATTTTTTGATGTAATGTTAGGGATATTGCGCCTATATTATTCTGTCAGCGTACTTTATTGCACACGCCGGATTACGTAATATTTTCATAACGAGAGAAACCAATTTACAGCACAATTCACAAAAAGCTTCATGACGCAATACGAAGATTCCGATGCATAGTATGATCCTTATTAAACAAAACTGTGTTTAAAAAGCTGCATGTTTCCAAACTTTCCGAAACGAATCAGACTGTACCGACTTTTACCGAAGCGGAACGCTCCACGGGAGAAACAAGCGGTTGTCCACTGGAAGGGGGAGAGGGGAGGGGAGGCGGTAGATTTGAAGTGTCGCAAAGATTCGCGAGCGTGGGCGGTGGTTGCGCCACGCGCACTGGCAGCAAAGAAGGCGTCTCGTCACTGCCCGGTGAAGAGGGCGGGAGATGGCGAGCGCGGGGTGGGAGAGGGCGAGCGCGGGGTGGGGCGGGGCGAAGGCAGGGAAAGGGCGGGGCGGGGCGAGGGCGGACGACGGGGGCGAGGGCGGGGCGGGGCGAGGGCGGGGGCGTGGCGGGGCGAGGACGGGGCGAGGGCGGGGGCGGGCCGAGGGCGGGGCGAGGCGGGGGCGGGCGGGGCGAGGGCGGGGGCGGGCCGAGGGCGGGCGAGAGAGGGGAGGGGAGAGGGCGGGCCGATCTAAAAGTATATCTCAACTTGGAATTGAGGTAATTGTATTTAAACAATTATGTATAACATTAACAAGTCTAATAAGCAATCTTTTAAATACTAAATGTAACTACAGTATCTGACAAAATGAGAGGTGGAATGAAATGTGGCAAGATTGTAAAATACGAGTAATATGAACAATGTCATGTAATAAATGTGAAATGTGTGACTTGTGTATGAAATCCTAAGGTCTTAAAAGAAGTTTTGGATTTAAGTTTGTAGTCAAAATCCAATAGATAGAATAAAAAACTCGAGAAGAATTTAAATTACTTCCATTTGCTTAGTTTCTTAGTTACACTTGGAATCTGCGAGTTTAATCTTTAGCGGAAACAATGCGCCTTTCAGTACATCTGATTTACCCCGTAATTAATTTATGTAATACAATCAGAAGAAAATTATGGCAGAGAAGGAAGAAATAAATAGCATAAACTAGTAATACCTAAGAACTGAATAACTGCTTAGCACGGGAAAGAGTATGGAGTAAAAGAGATGAAGAGAACATAGAGGGACCGAAGTTAGTGTTCCTAAGAATTGAATAACTACTTAGCGGAGGAAAGAGCAAAGAGATGGGTGAGAGCAAACAGGAACCGGAAGGTGCGACGGGGAGGGGTGAAGGAAGGAAGGAGGGGAAGCGGGGAGGGGGAGGGGAGTGGCAGAACGCCGCGAGCGCACAGCGGTCGACTCGAAGACCCGCGCGGACAATATGATCACGCATTTGCAAGTGAAATCAGCTCATTAACAAACACACATATATTTTATTAAACGAGCCGAGAGCTCTTAATGCACAGCTTGTTTCTCGAATTAATATAGAGCTGCTTTGTAGCGAGTGCGCCAGTACGAGGAGAGAGAGCCTATACAAACTTTCTCGCCTGCGCGCATCTGCGAGTCCGCATAACGCAAGGTACGAACAAGAAACTTTGCTAACGAGAACACTTCTGTAACGAGTGTCCACGGTGCTCCACGGCGAAGACGACAACGTGCGGGATTCAAAATCGATGACGAGAGGGGGATGTCGTAGCGGTCCCCGTGGGAGTTACAACTTCTGGAATTTTCTCGATTGATAATACAAGAGGGCTTTCTCTTCGGTGTGAATGTTGTCGTGTACTGCATACACGAACCCGCAGCGCAAACAACGTATTGTAGGAGATTCCCATAGACTAATTCGAGGTGTTCTTGTAGGTAAATGCCTTCTCCGAGCCAAGGTCTGCTCGAGTCCGGAAACGACAACTCTTTGGCCAACCCCTCACTTTACTTTTCGCTAAAGGAACACTTCGGTAAATATAGCCGACTGCGTAACGCTTTGACGGCAAATGTCAAAAGCATTAAGCCCGGACGTAAACGGCGTTTCGGACTATTTACCTCCACCACTAGGAAGAGAAATCCAGAGAGAGCGGCAGGCGAACGAAGCGGACAGAAAAGAGAGAGATGGACGGGGAAAGAAATGAAAAACAGCGTAGTACAGAGTTTTTAAAACGGGAACGGGATAGTAACGTTAGTTTACGATTAATAATTGCGTGCCGTAAAACCGAAGCACCGCAGAATCCAACATGGCGGCATCGCTGTAACGATTGCCAACATTGCTGCCAAAATTGCAATAAACAACTCAATCACAAACCACATAGCATACATTACCCGCACACCAACGCCCAAAAGTGCACATCCAACACACACGAGCTCAATTTTATCGAGAGGAAGTCGTGAATTCATGTCAAACGAGTTACCATTAAAAACTCGCAGACTACAGTCTATTTGCGAACACAGCATTGCTGCATTATAGTTACTCGTAATAAACTCGCTCTCTTTCTCTCTCTCACTCGCGCAGAACTCTTTCTAACGTCACACTGCTGTACAAATAAATTTTCATCAAACGTACTACACAAAATCTAGTTAAGTGCTTATTTTAAGTATGCAGCGGAAGAGCGAGAGGGATGGAAGAGATAATTAAGTGTTTTTGATTACGCTATCACAGATTTGAAACGAGTAAAGAGAAGGGTTGCGGAAAACGGAGATTAGGAAAGAGAGCAGGGGGTGAATGTCACAAACTGGGTAAGATAATTTCGCAAAATCATTATACCTAACAGCAAAATAACAGAGAGTTTCAGTTTTATGAACGAGAACGCATTATGGGAGTTGGTACCGTGTAATGTCGACTTTACTCACGTTGGCGAGATGAGGCACGTATAATTACGAATATTTAACTTTCACACAAGGAACACCGTGACAGACTTTTAACGATCTTCGCGGTAATAACGAGGACGCAATCACTTTCTTTTACGTCCGCGGGGGCCGCCCGACTGCAGCAGCGAATTCGGCTCCGCAAACACGGCGCCCGCGGTTTTATTGTGGAATTTCCGTCACCCTGCGAAGCGAGGCGAGGCGAGGCGGCGCCACTGCCGCGCGAGTGCCTGTCCAGTGACGACGACAGGGGCAGGGGCAGGGCAGGGCGGGGCAGGGGCAGGGGCAGGGGCAGGGCAGGGACAGGGGCGGAAGCTGCAAGACGGCCAGATAACTCGCTCTTGCACGCCGACCCCAATGACGATCATCCCCAATGACTATTCTAAGAAAGACCCTCAAGGCACCATGGTTCATTCCAAATTCCCGAGAGAGCTAAGTATATTGATAAACAAAATAGCTGATCATTTTTTTCAAAATCTTTACTCTTCCCCCTGTTCCACAATATTTAATCTAGGCCGCCTTGCTTCATGGCCCCGTATTAAATCAAGATTCCCCAAGGATAGACTGAGGCAACCGTAACTTCTGTTTCTACACCTTTCCTAGCACTACCTTAATTTCAACGTAACACCTCAAACCGAACCTTGAAGCCTGAAAAAATCTTCGAACCTTAGACCGTGTTTTCACGAGTAGGAATGAATACTCATTTGCTATGGATGGCCATATCCAAAACGTTATAATATAAAATGTAGTTTTCAAACCCCTCGAGAGACAGAAATGTCGAACGAGAAGAAATAAATTTAAAAAAAATGACTATCAGTGGTTGTTTTCTGAAGACACGAAGAATACCACGAGCTTCAAAGTCAAACGTGAGGTAAATTATAGGTCGAAGATTGAAACCCCTCATTTTTACAAAACAAAACAAGAAAGACCTGTAAAAAAAAAATGATACGACTATACAAGACGCAGATGTTTCTCACACTAAGCCTTCGAAACCCTTCAGTGAGCGTCCAACGCAGGGGACTTGAGATTGACAGACAATTCAATTCAGTAAATAATGGGAAGACCAAATTGATAAGACGGTTTATTCCATTTCAATGGAAGCTCTTAGCGGGAAGCATTTGGGAACTATGTCAGAAACTGTTCGGCTTCGACTAATAAGCCTATGTATTTCGGGGGGAGTATGTGCAAAATCCTTATCGTTGCTACGGCAACCCGCTAGTTGCGGCAGACCAACCAGACACCGGACATTCTGACTCAATTTGGGGACATCTCATGTGGAAAACCCATTAACGTTCATTCGAGTGGATAACTAAGCTCAATAAATAAATAATTTCAACCTCACATCCAGAATATATATCAAAATATTTATAACAAAAAAACATACTGAAACATGTACCTTTAAAAATGTAATTAAAAATGCTAATGACTAACATAATGAGACTATAAATAAATGAAAAACAACACAAGTACGAAAATAATTAAAAACTGACACATTCAAAAAATAAATGCTTACTAGTCCAACGTCTTTCATTGCCTACTGGGTCGCACGGTGAGAAAAACACAAGCAGGTTGGCCATTGACATAAGCCCGCGTGAAAGAGAAACTCGACTCGCGGTGGCGGCGGAAAGAATAACAATTTCCCACAAAAGTAGTTGTCTGAATGGCATTTGAATACACCGCGCCAGCCTCCGCGGGGCCCCAGGAGCGGGAGTGGCCTGGTTTACCGCATGTGCCAACCCGGAAGCCGCAGACCGTAACGAGTTATCTGTGAGAACGGGAAAGCTAACTCACTGCTTTATCGCGGTCAAAATTATGAACGGGATAAAGGAGAATTACCATTAGGAAACAGAAAATACCTTGTTTATTCCAAATTCCCAAATTCATCGCGAGCTAAATATATTGCCATTTAACGAACACATAAACAAAATAGCTGACCATTTCTTTCAAAATCTTTACTCTTCCCCCTGTTCCACAATATTAAATTTGGGCCGCCGTGCTTCATGGCCCCGTATTAAAATCAAGATTCCGCAAGGATAGACTGAGGCCACCGTGACTTCTGTTTCTACACCTGTCCTAGCACTACCTTAATGTCAAAGTAACACCTCAAACTGAACCTTGAAGCCT
The DNA here is from genome assembly GCA_031308135.1 of Acheta domesticus. Taxonomy (NCBI): domain Eukaryota; kingdom Metazoa; phylum Arthropoda; class Insecta; order Orthoptera; family Gryllidae; genus Acheta; species Acheta domesticus. Next base: position 8,027 of record JAHLJT010007454.1, read on the forward strand.
GAACAAAACTTCGAAACTTACACCATGTTTTCACGAGTAGGAATGAATACTCATTGCTATGGATGGCCATATCCAAAACGTTATAATACAAAATGTACAGTTTTCAAACCCCTCCAGAGACAGAAATGTTGAACGAGAAGAAATAAATTTAAAAAAATACCTTGTAATAATAACAATTTTAAGAGCTTGTTGAACATACCACAGTACGATTCTACAAAATATTTATTTACTGCATTACCACGGAAAGGTAAATCTATTTCAACGACAGTGTATCAAAAAAGAAAGAAAAACAAGAAACGGAAATCGAAGCCAAGAAAGTCTTAACTATTGAGCGTTGTCGACCACTCGAGTTTACCACAAGCAGCGAGACAACCCCACCGAAACAAAAATCAAAGAACTCGAGCGAGTTCTTCCATCAAAAGGTCATAACGTGCACTAAATAGGAAATCGTACGTGAGACGAACATAAAAGCCCAGAAAGCGTAAAAGGAAGACGCGAAAAGACCGTGAAATGAAAAGTTTCTGTCCGGAGTTTGCGAGGCAAGGCGGAGTGTAGAGTGATGGGAGAAGTTGTAATGCGATGCATCACAAAAAAGCTGCACCAGAAAAGCAGTGGGGAGACGTCTGTTCGTTTCTCTCCTTGTACCACTGGCAAGCAGTCAGCGCGGCCCGTCACGAAGTCTTAACGAAATAAACCATCAGTGGCACGACCGACGACGTTTCCAGACTTTTCCGCGAAGACTCCAATGGGAAACCACATTCATCACGCACATTCATCAACACAAAATACACGATAAATAAAAGCACCAAGAAACTGATTACGGTAAAATTTATTTTTTGAGAAAGCCGAAGTAAGCATCGTCAGACTCTTTAATATTAATCGTTATCGCCGAGCACAAATCATGTCGGTCGGTTTCTAAATAGCACACAATTTCAGGCTGATAAAGGAAGTCTTCTTTCATACTTTTGAAATACCCTACAATTTCAAGCCGATAAAGAGAAGCAAGATAACTGCAGGCAATCATTCATTGTTTCAACAACGTTCACCCACACTTCAGTCTTATCTTGCCAACCATATTCATAGTGGCGCGAGGAGCACTCCGACATTTACTGCTTTTTTTCCCTACGGAAGACAAATTCCACCAATCCTGCCTTCGCCACAGAACGATAAGTAAATTATCACATTGCATTACAAGTCATTAATTTCCTCAGAAACTACTAAAAGAAACATCGTTTAGATGAAGGAGCATTCACAAATACTCCTGGACGAGAAAGTCGCCTCGCAGAGCTTACTACTCCTCAGAGCACACTATGCTCCCACGCGTACACAGTGTAGACATTACCAGTGTCTTGTGTGCTCCAACATTTCATGAGTTTTGGCCCGACTTCACTACCGACGGTTAGATTAGGGCCAGGCCCTGATGTTGGGAATGCAAGTTGGATAGAGAAGGAAAGATCGCGAGCAGTACGGGCCACGTGCAACAAAGTGCACCTCCGACATACGTCTGAAGTTTATCGGAAAACATGAAAACGGGCAATCAGAGCACCCTATCTGTAGACTTCTGAACCACGACATGACAGATCCAGCAACTTGGCAACTTCTCTAAAAAATCTTGCTACCGCTGAGACTGGCCCCAATGTCAAACGCTCTTGCACGTTTGAACACGTTGGCGCCGAGCGCTCACCCAGGCAATCGCACGCTTAGGAACTCGAGACCCGCAGAAGCAGAAGGAACTGGCCACGACGCGCGCGTTGGCGATTATGGAAATGAATTGCAAAGGCACTGTCGGGGCAATCCATCACCAAATCACTTAAACATAACAAAACAAAACAAAAATAGATTAACTTCAAAGTACATGTCAGAACACAGACTTACGTTGTAAAAACAAATAAATAAGGAAAATGCATAATAACAATACCACCGATGGTCTGATGGATAGACTTAGTCACACACATGACGTGAAACCCCACGATAAAGACGCAGTTAGATTGTCTCCAAAGCCGACCCTGAGACTTGTGCTTGACGATGAATTTATTATGCAGCCATCAGCTGATAACTGGCATGGCCACCGGATAAGCAAAGCAACGAGGATCAAACATCCATGAGCAAACAGGCTAAGGTAGTAATTGTTTCAATGTACCTGAAGAAAGAGACAGACATTGCTCCGAAACGTAAATGTGTTGTTTCAATAAAATCAGGATGTTTTTAAAAATTATATGTAATGCTCCTGTTTTATTAATGGGATGAGACGTGAATTCTATGAGAAGTGATTGCCAAAAAACAAGGACCTGATTAGCCAAAAAGAAACACCGTCAGGCGAGAACAACCCTGAAACTGCCCCATGCTCCCTAGTAGAGGAGTGAAAGATACCCGCACTTACAGTGCGATTTTTCGAACTCTGCCCCTCAAGTCCCTATGGCCACGATGGAATATCGCGTCTTCCTCCGTCGCGCCGCTAGGAGTCGCATGATCGCAAGCACTGCTTGATAGGGACGCGATCATGCGATATTTGGCGGTACGACTGAGAACGTCGCGAAATATCGTGACATATTCCATTGTGAAGACGGGCCTTGAGGGGCAAAGTTAGAAAAATCGCAGTATACGGGCGATTGGCAAATCTGCTCTCCCGAATTTCGGTCGCGGACTCGCACCTCCCCTCCCCGTCGAGACCGGCCCTCCCCCTCCGCGCACGATACGATACGATAACCCTTCTGTCGCACGCAGCGCGCGTGTCAGGCGCCGAACAGAATCGTACAGCATAGGGAGGGGGTGCAGAGCTAGGCTGCTGCCCCACGCCCGTAGTGCACGCTCGCGCACACGAGAGGAGAGAGGAGAGGAGAGGCACAACTAATCTAGATTACGAACACCAACAACAACAGGAACAACAAGAGGCATTAAATGAACTTAGCCGCGTGGTAAACAGCGCCCTGAGGGATACGACCATGTTAAAACGCGGTTTAGAGCTTTCGGTTAACTTCGCCGCAACTTGGCCTCGCAGCAAAGAAGGACCGCGCGCGGCGCGGACGCCCGCGGCGGAGCCCCGGCGCCTCGCCACGCCCCCGAAATATTCTGTTTTTTTTTTTCTTTCTTTCCAAATATGCGAATGACATCGTGGGAGTGGGAAAGTAGCGAAAGCCACCGAATCAACGAACGACCTCTCCTTTGGATCGCCAAAACGTAGAAAGGATGATACATAATTTAATAATATTGATAATAATATTTTTAATGATGTTTGACTGTTCAAAAGATTTTGGCTGCTCATACAAGATTCGAATTTCCCGTATACGTCCATTTGCTCCACCACTTGAATTTACTGAAACGTCAATACCTCGAATAGCTTTTACGGGTTAACAGTCTCAGTGCTATACGATTACTGTGACAGTGACGAATAATTAATAATAATAATAATAATAATAATAATAATAATAATAATAATAATATAATAATATATCATCATCTCACAGGTAAGGAGACTCACATTTTCTCTGTATCTAGATGTAATTATTTTTTTAAGTTCCCTCTGAATTTTTAGATTATACGTCTGTACATAAGCGAATTAGTATTAGAGTTGAGAGAAAATCGGTCTTTGAGACTAATAGATGTATCGCGAGAATCCCCAGCCAGCAATAGTTTTAAGTATAAAAATGATTGATAATATTGTGAAGGCCACATACAAATTCCAATTTTTACCTAATACCAATACTAACCAGCGAAGTATACCAAAGGTTGCAAAAGTTTTTAATATTTCAGGACATTGTGGCAATGTCAAGAATTTATGTGTGTCGTAAGAGTGACAAATCACTGTTGAACCTCCTAGAACTATTTTCTTGCTACAATATCAGAAACTGTCTTTACGAATCCGAACATTTTCTTGAGTAACTTCAATAAGTTTAGTGAAAGTGATTTTTTTATGAATAATGAACTGCAGCTTTAGTGCTATTAAGAAACGAAGTAAGTCAGGTGTGGTTTGGATTACTCACGGCGTGTCCTTGCTGAAATTGCTAATAAAAGTGCAATATTAATGTGCACTCTAGAGAACTATCATCATTAATTTTTAATAATACCTCATCCATCATTCAATTGTCCTTATCGTGGACGTTAAGGTAGAATTGAGCAATTAAACGTTAAAATTCATTGAAGTAAACTTTTGTCCCGTTTTTGTCATTGTTAGTGTCACTGTCAACTTCCACGATAAAACGTGCAAATATTACATCTTATTTTACATTTCCCGACATGGTAATACTTTTGAAGGATATTCAGGTAATTTTACATTCTCTTTCACGTGATGTAGAAAAACAAGGAATGTATGTCTAGTGCTTGGAATATTAATGCTGTTATTATGCGATGGAAACTTTGCACATCAATCAACGGCCTGTGTAGCACCTAGTCCTTCCTCATCAACAACAAAGACCTTTCAACAGAGTTGGGGAAGTTTTTTGAATAGGAAATGAAGTGAAGGTTTCGCGTAAACTTCCAATGGCAGTTCGGCTTGAGGAGGGTTCAGGTTCTCACTAGGAGAAATCCCAACCTGGATCTTAGGGTGGTAGTTTCAAAGAGGATAGTTGATAAAAGAGACGGCTGAAGGAATATAACAATGCAGTTCAAAATTGTAAGCAAATATAAAGAAATTAAATATGCCAGCTTTACCAGCATTTGGATTTCTTGTTATCGATTTCGGTCTCGTCTTTGTGGTCTTGATATACAGAATTCGTTGATAGAAGTATTTATTAGACAAGTGAAAATTATTGATATATTCTATCCTTCCTGTGTGACTAGTTTCTCAATTCCTGAAAACATCCTCCCATAGTAAAATGACCCAATGTGGATCCTTTAGTGGCCGCGGCCTGCATGTCCCCCGTTTCACTCCAACGTTAAAAGAGAAAGCGACTTCGTAATCAATTGTCGCCTTCCGATAAAAACCACCTACTCCTTTTCTTTCTGCGCCGAGTCAAGTATTGCTTTCCGTTGTTCTTTTGTGCTCCTTCTCTTCCAACGGTAATATTATCGACCTCCCCCCTTCCACCGCGGTTTGAAGGAAGGTTGCAAAGAAAGCGCTTCTTTCCTTTATTCCACCCCCTGCCGAAGTAAATCGACAGTGCCTTTACAGCATCCACGAGCAGAAGTACCTAAGATTCGATTCCCGTCAGCGGAAGCTCGACTCCAGCTACCTAACTGGGACTATTTCAACCGTTGTCTATTCTGGATGAGAATTATTGCTGCCGACTGTTCTGTCAGTAGTTTTATGTGGTTTCTCCGATCAATCCTGGCAAATGTCATAGCATTGCCGTAACATACGGGTCACAGACCGATCGCGATCTTCCCTTCCTCATGCTTGCCCCCTTTTTCCCTTACACTCTTCCTGCCTGCACTTCACTACGTACATGTCGGGAGAAATAACCTTATCCGACCGGCGGGGGGGGAGTGCCCCGCCTGGAATCTGCAAACCGATGTTTAGGTCGGCGCCGTATCTCATTCCAAGGGGAAGGAGCACCGCCACTTCTGGGACGTAGGCACCGCACTTAAGAGACAGACAACCTCGATAGTAGACGCGCCCTGAATCAATACTCGCTCGTTAATAAGTCCTTGTCTTGCAGCGGGAACATTATCGACCCTCCCTCCCTCCTGCCCGCTGTTTTAAAGCAAGCGGTTCTGTCGTTTATTCCAGCTGCCCCTAAAAAGTTTACGACGGCCCCGGGTGCAGGGTGCCGGGCACCCTGCCGAGGGTTGTGTGGTAGTTGAAGCTGTCCGTATTATTACGTAAGCGGGTTGGGTCGAGTCGGGTCGGGTCGGGGCGTATTGATTCCGTTGGCCCGCCGGAACCGGCGCCGCCGCCGGCGAGACCTCGTGGCAGCCTGCCGCCCGCCCACGACCTTGCTGGAAATGCACCGCTGGGTGAATGGGGAGGCGCCCTGCGACAAAAAGAGATTACGTTTTGACGTCAATAATGTGTTCAGCAATGGTTGTCTAATACCAGTGCTACACAGAGATTACTACAGAAGGGACTGTTTTGATAGTTACTGCTGGCAACGTAACTTCAGGTTATGTCTATGCACTTTTTTGTCAGTGCGGTTGTTTATAGTTACAGTAATAACTTGTTCATTGCCCATTTTCCAATTATATTACATAATAGGCATTTTCGTATTGGGTACCACATAGGCGCTCTACCAGCTTCTTTTAGATTCCTCTTCTCGATCGCAAGTAGGGCCTGACGTAACAAGTCTCGGTCACCTGTGTCCCAGGTTCTTAAGTTCAGCGAATATGCGATCTGATTAGGACGGGGTTTGCCAGAAGAAATTCGAAGGGGGTTTAGCCTTTTTTAATGCTACAATCGTGAAGTTTCTCAAGGGATATTTTATTAATAATTATGTGTACAGAATTGACCTACCACAATTGACTAAATGAAGCATACTAGTGAATCTCAGACGTGGAATATCTGTTCCTTGAGAATCCACCGCCTTGTTCCGGCCTTCACCGACGGACATGGAACAATTTCCGACTGCTAACCCACTCACCACTAGGGCAGGGAGCACTACTCGACAGAAATTAGCCTGGCTGCAGTAGAGTCAAAAAGGCGAAAATCTGCTTAATATGATTATCGTGACTGAGTGACGTGATACTCGTGTGCTGAGTGATCAAACGTAGGAAAGAATTCGTTTGAGGAAAAGGCTTTCCAAAACGTATGTCAACTCTATAAATGCTCCAACATGAAATCACTTGTATTATTTGTTTCATTAAACTTATAATCTCGTTCTCCTTGAGAGTTTTTTTTATTTCTAGTAAAATATGTCATAAGAAAATGGTGTTTAATGAAAAAGGAGGCCAGAGGGTCCAAGAAAGTTAGTCCCTCTTTTGTTTTAGGTAGCGCATGCCTAAGTTCATTGCCCAGATAAGTTGTTGGATGCAAACTGGTTGCAGAGTGTGCCGGCTTATTGTTCAGCGATTTACACATAAGTAAACATGTTCACAACAGTGTAGAATGTATTATGAAATGTAGAGAAAACTGAGAAGAAACTAATGTCAGAATATCAAATTACCTTCTCCAAAACATCAGAGTATCAACATTTCGGGCTTTCAAACCATAAAAGCGATTTCGTTCTAACATCAATTTCGACTGCCTACTAACATCATTTCGCCTTTCGTCTGAATGTCCGCCACAATCACGTTTAAAGCTTGAGAATGGACGGAGAAGAGCCAATGACATTCGTTGCATTCGAATTCACGCGTAATTCGGCCATAAACGAAAGATTTTTGCTCTGCTTCAGCTATACTATCTTGATTTGTTAGTTCTTCTGATTTTGTCTGTCAGTTCCTTTATCGCGACTTCAGTGAGTTCTGAATCTGTTCTTTCCTAACACTGAGTACTTTGAAATATCCATTCGTCCACTCGGCATGAGATGCATAGCTGCCATTTTCTTCTTTATCGTCTTACAGGCTACACTGATACCATACAATTTGGGCTTTCGTAATTGCTGATGGTGCCGATATGGTGATATAACTCTTATTATTCCTTATTTCGTGGTTGCAGGGTTGAACAGAAATGGACTTAAATTATGACGTGCATTGTGTGAAAACTTTCCTACTTGCATTTTAACGCTGTGAAGTACTTATACAGCTTCTGTGAACGGTCAGTTTTAATTTACGATATTCAAACATTACTCATAAATTGGCAAAGTAAAATATTGGTTGAAAAGTAAGGATTTTTTTTTGCTGTGTGTGCATCTCCAATGTAATTGAAATATTACAACAGAACCTCTCAATTTCAGTACTGAATGACTATCGGTGTCCAAACACACTTCATTTAAATTATGGTCACAAACACTCGCAAGTTATGTACGGGTCAAAACACTATCACGAGCTGACTTCGTAAATATATTGCAAATACACTAAGTTGATCCGTTATATTATTAATTTTTGTTTCCATTGTGATCAAGAGTGGAGATCTAAAATATTGTTTTAGTGTGGATGAGTAATCCTTTCCATTTCATTCTATTTTGGATAATTAGTATTATTTACGCACGTTTTCTTGAGCCCCGGAATACCTACCCCCACTCCTTTGCCAACATTAGTTCAAGTACGAATAAAATGATAGCAACGAGCGTTGTAGACAAAATCTGATAACCAGGAATATTCTCTCCCGTGTAATAGGCACTTTTCTGCATCGAGAAATGAACTACAAATTTGATATAAAATTTCTTTTATGAAAATAACCAAACTCCCCACTCCTCTCGCAACTTGCAAAGCGAGGGCTCAAGAAACCGTGCGGGGATAATACCTGAGTATTTTCGGTCTTGCCGAACGTGATTTGTTTGATGAATATGATGACGATGATGTGATTTGAATGAGGATGGTTGAGAAGCAGGAGAAAACTGGAGATCCTTGCCGCGAATCCACTTTGTCCATTCCACGTAGATTGGCCGGATTTGAACTCTGAAACCAGATGTAAAAGGGGACGGTATGACTACTACACGATAGGTCGCACCCAATCTCTTCATTTGCAAGACCCTAAATATTGGGAAATGAAAGCGGTGTATCTCAACATTTTGCCACGTTGCTCTTTAACTACTGGAAACGTTTGACCACTAGGGTCGTGAACTGTATAATACGCTAGAGCGCTAGAATAATTTTGCTATTTATAATACGACTACGCGGATGTGAAGTACGAATGACTATCATGTAATCCGAGGTCACAAATAAGATTGCAAGTTCGCTTCTGACTCAGAGTTCCCACATCTACCCATGTTAATGAACGCATGTGGTGACTGCATAGCAGTTTACCTTGTGGTGTTTGTGTCTATACCTGACTTGGCCCGTGAGGTTTTCTGAACTAAATAATTTTGAATTAGTAAGAAATGTTTAATTAAAGTGTGGTACCTTTAGAAGTGGCGTAACTACGGTATGGCAGGCATGGAACGTGTCATGGGCGCTACTCACAAGGGCGCTATTTAGAGTATACCCGTTAAATCAAATAACAACAACCTTAATTTCAAGCATCCCCAAAGGGGCCCAAATTCTGTGCTTGCCATGGGCGCCTGAATACCTCGATACGCCTCTGTACCTTAGGATTAAGTCATGAAAAGGTGAAGAACGTTAGTGTGTCTTAAATCTTACCATTGTGTGTCATCTTTTGAATACATCCAATGCTTGGAGCTGGTCTTATACAGTTAATATTATCACATTTATTCATTCGTTTGGTGTACATATTTTCAACTCGGAGTAAATTTGAATCATTTCTGGCGTTTTCTCTGGCTTGTCAGAGACGGCAAGTCTGTTTATACTTGTCAAGCAACGTGTGATTTATATTCAGATTTCAAAGAGCGCGAAGTTATCTTGTTTACTTCTCGTCG